>WBNM01045799.1:54807-79549 GCA_013399055.1 Ramphastos sulfuratus
GCCCCCCCCGCCCCCCCGAGCTCACTAAATGGGAACAAACACTCCTGCACCTAGGCCATGCAAGTGGTGACCACAGCATTGGCCTCTGAAGCCAGGACTGGTCCTGAGGGGCTGTTGGTGTGCTGCAGGGCACTGCCACTGGGCTGAGGAGAACTGTTCTGGCCACATCCAGCCAAAAGTGCTGCTGCCCAGGAGAAGGAAAGCGGCTGTGGGGAGAAGGAAGGGGAAGGAGCTGGAGGAGCAAAGCGGCTGTGGGGAGAAGGAAGGGGAAGGAGCTGCGGGAGCAAAGCGGCTGTGGGGAGAAGGAAGGGGAAGGAGCTGCGGGAGCAAAGCGGCTGCGGGGAGAAGGAAGGGGAAGGAGCTGCGGGAGCAAAGCGGCTGCGGGGAGAAGGAAGGGGAAGGAGCTGCGTGGGCAGCTCCAGCATAGAGCTGGCTTCTGTGAGAGCAGCTTCTGAGGCTGTGAGGTGCCTGACAAAACAGAACACATCTGTGCTGGAGGAGCTGATGTGCCCGAAGGAGAAAGCAATGGATGAGTCCTGGAGGAGCTGCAGGCTCTCCTGGGAAATTTGGTGGGATTGCTTCTCTTCCTGTACAGAGGCAGCTCAGCAGGCCCCAGGTCTGTTATGTTTTCCCATCCAGAGCTCTGTGAGCATCCCTCAGCTGTCAGCATCCAAGCACAAACGATCCCAGGGAAATTGTTCAGCCTTGTTTTACCAAGGCTTTGTCTCCTGCCCAGCCCAGCAGCCCTCTCCATCACCTACCCTGGGACTCCTTCCCAAGGCTGTCTCCACAATTACCCTGCAGTGCCTCAGCTCCTTCCCATCTCCCTGTGTCATCTGCTGTGATGGTGGCAGCTGTGCCATGAGTTAATCATAGAATGGTTTAGGTTGGAAGGGAGCTCAAAGATCATCCAGTTCCAACCTCCCTGTGCCATGGGCAGGGTCACCTCTTGCTAGAACAGGTCACCCAGGGCCTCATCCAGCCTGGTCCTGAACACCTCCAGTGGTTGGGAACTGGAGCAGGGCAGAGTTAGGTTGGACAGCAGAGGAAGCTCTGCACAGTGAGGGTAGTGAAACTGCAGCAGGTCCCCCAGGGCTGTGGGTGAGGCCCTGGGCAGCCTGCTCTAGTTGGAGGTGTCCCTGCTGCCTGCTGGGGGTTGCCCAAGATGCCCTCTGGGGGTCCCTTCCAACCAGATGCACTCCAGGTGCTGGTGCCTGGCATCTGCAGGGTGGCTGGGGGCACAGCTTCCTTTGCTGCTTCACCTCATAGCAGATGCTGAGTGCTGGGCAGACCCAGAGGCAGGTTCAGTGGCAGTGCCATAGTGGTTTGGGCATGCTGACCTGTGGCTGGGGTGAAGCAGCATGGCCCTCACTGCACTGTTGTGGTCCCTCCCGGGTGCCAGGCTTCATTTTCTGCTGCTCCCCTGCAGGGTGTGGTGTTAAAGGCCAGGCTGCCTGTGCCAAAAGCAGCCAGGGCTTCAGAGGGCATCCAGGCTGCTGCTGCCACAGGAGACTGTGCCATGCAGCAGCAGCAAGCTCTGAATGTCTCCTTTAATTAAGCAGAATTCAATTACTTTATCTATGACAAGAGAAGCATCAGGGGGTGGCAGAAGGTGAGGAGCAGTGAGAGGAGTGGATGGATTTTCAGGCTGGAATGGTGGCATCTGAGGCCAGTCAGAGACAGCTCCTCTGAGCACTGCCAAGTGGTGCAACCATCCTGCTCCTGGTGCCTTCAGCCAGCAGCACAGCTTTGGGAGGCCTTGGTGCTGTGTGCTGGGGCAGGGACAGCTGCTCTCTAGGCCTCTGAAACCCAGCAGTCAGGAACCAGGGAGAAGTGCAGCCAGGTCCCCTCAGGAGGGAGAGCATGAACTGTCTGAAGGCTGGGGGCAGGAAGGTGCCAGTCTCTTGTCAGTAGTGCCCAGGGACAGCATAAGGGGCAGTGGGCACAGACTGGAACCCAGGAGGCTCCATGTGAGCAGGAGAAGAAAGTTGTTTGTTGTGAGGGTGCTGGAGGCCTGGTGCAGGCTGCCCAGAGAGGCTGTGAAGTGTCCTTGTGTGCAGAGCTTGCAAGGCCAGCTGGGCACTGTGCTGCTGGGCAAGCTGCTGTGGGTGCCCTGCTTTAGGATGGATGATCTCCAGAGGTCCCTTCCCACCCCAGCATGCTGGGGTTCTGTGATCTGGGTGAAGGTTTTTTCCTGAGCCATATCCCCCAGGGAGGTGCTCTCAGACCCCTGTGGCTGCCAGGTTGGCAAAGGGAGGCTTGGCCCTCAGTGTGCAGTGCCTGCTGCTTGGCTCTTCTCCCTCACACAGCTGCTCTGTGAGCTGGCTTCAGTCTTGGGCCATCAGTGCAAGGACATCGAGGGGCCGGAGTGGGTCCAGAGAAGGGCACCAAAGCTGGAGCAGGGCTGGGGAGGAGCAGCTGAGGGAGCTGGGACTGTGCAGCCTGGAGAAGAGGAGGCTGAGGGCAGAGCTCATTGCTCTCTGCAGCTCCCTGAGAGGAGGTTGGAACAAATTTGGAGTTGGTCTCTCCTCACAAGACACAAGAGAATAGAAAAAGAGGAAACAGCTTCAGGTTGCGCCGGGGCAGGTTTAGGTTGGACATGAGGAACAATTTTTTCCCCAAAAGGGTTGTCCAGGCCAGGCCCAGGCTGCCCAGGGAGGCCCCATCCCTGGAGGGGTTTCAGAGCCCTGGAGATGTGGTGCTGAGGGCCATGGTTGGTGGTGCCCTGGCAGTGCTGGGCTGAGGCTTGGGCTGGATGATCCTGGAGGTCTTTTTGAACGTTAATGAAGGCTGAGGGGGGATCTTATCAACACTTAGAGATATCTGAGGGGTGGGTGGCAGAAAGATGAGGTCAGGCAAGAGGAAATGGCCTCAAATTGTGCCTGGGGAGGGGTTGGATTAGATGATGCCCAGAAGGCCCATTCCAACCCCCAGCAGGTTGGCACTGTGGGACTCAGAAGCTAAATTTGCTGTGGCCTGGACAAGAGCTGTGCATTAGAAGGGTCTGGTTCTGCTTCAGTCGGAAGAGATTAGGTGGGGGCTGCAGGAGGAGCACTGAAGGTGCATGGCCCATCCCTTTCCATTAATAAGACAACACAAAGCTGTAGTCAGACAGCAAAAAAAACCCATTAAAATAATTAATTTTCCCTTTCATTGGGTGTCAACAGCAATGGATGGGGATAAGCAGTTTTGCAACAGAAAAAAATGTGGATTAAGCATTTTCCTCTCCATGTTGGTGCTGTTCTCAGTGTCCTTGGGTTTGATGTAGAACAAACAGCCTTTGGGGCTCATTAAGGATGTGATTACAAGAGCTCAGCCTTAGCTTGCTCCTGGTGTCCTCAGAGCAGGTAAGAGTGGCAGAAAGTGATGACAGATATTAAATGAAAGAGGGAGAAAGAGGAAGATCAGGGGAAAACAAGAGACAAAGGAAGGAGGCTTAGGTGTAGGCTGAGAGCTGCCTCTGCAGGGGGTGGCCACAGAGGAGCTTCAGAGTGGGGACAGAAGGGAGCTGTGGGTTGAAAAGAATCAGGGTTGATGGGATTAAATGGGATGCAGAGTGCAGGTTGCTATCTGTGCCCAAACTCCTGTGCTCTGGGTGGCAACAACCAGTGTCAGTGGGGGTTTAACCCACACTACAGAACCCCAGCATGGTGAGGGTTGGAAGGGCGCTCTGGAGCTCAGCCAGCCCAGCCCCGCCCAAAGCAGGGCACCCACAGCAGCTTGCCCAGCAGCACAGTGCCCAGCTGGCCTTGGGAGCTCTGCACACAAGGACACTCCACAGCCTCTCTGGGCAGCCTGCTCCAGGCCTCCAGCACCCTCACAACAAACAACTTTCTCCTCCTGTTCAAATGGAGCCTCCTGGGCTCCAGTCTGTGCCCACTGCCCCTTGTGCTGTCCCTGGGCATCACTGAGCAGAGCCTGGCCCCAGCCTCTTGCCCTCCACAGCTCCTTTGTGTCTTGCTGAGCATTGCTCACCTGCCCTCTGGGGCTGCTCTTGTGCAGGCTCTCAGCCCCAGGGCTCTCAGCCTTTGCTGCTCACAGAGCTGCCCCAGGCCCCCCAGCAGCCTGCCTTGGACTCTCTCCTGTAGCTGCTTGTGCTGGGGCAGCCAGAGCTGGACACTGCATGTGAGAAGAGTGGATCAGGAGGGAGCCTCTCCCTGATGAAGCACCTGCAGGTGCTCTGAATCAGAGTTTGCTTGCTGGTGAGGCTGCAGATCAACTCCTGTGCTCAGGGTCTCCATGCAAGCCCCCAGCAGTGTCCCAGCCCCGAAGGCAGCAGGGATGTAAACGCAGCTTCCGCCCTTGCAGGAGTCACATCCTGCAGCTCCCAGCACCACAGAGGGCTCAGGGTGGAAACCAGTCCTGTGTCCTCCAAAAGGCATTAAGGAACAGGGTTCCAGAATGGTCAGGAGTTGGAAGGGACCTCTGGAGATCATCCAGTCCAACCCCTCTGCCAGAGCAGGGGCAGCACAGAGGGTCACACAGGAACACATCCAGGTGGGTTTGGAATCTCTGCAGAGATGGAGACTTCAGAACCTCCCTGGGCAGCCTGCTGCAGGGCTCTGGCACACTCACATTTCAGCAGCTCCTCCTCATGTTTAGAAGGAATCTTAAGTTTCCACAGATGCTCATCAGGCCCTTGGCACGGAGGGATCCTGCCCACGCTGGGGCTCCCCAGCAGCTGTCACAGCATCCACCAGGAGGAGAAATTGGAGCAGTTCTTGGGTGAGGCTGATCCTGGTGGGGGGTCTGAATCAGCAGGGTGAGGGTCTGGGGTTATGGGAATGTTCTCACCATTTCCTGGTAGCATTTCTGGTTTGTGCTGACAGTGGAAAATGGGAAGGTTTTGGCTGGAATCTTTGAGGAGCAATGAGGTTCTGTCACCTTCAGTTAGCCAGTGGGGATGTGCTTGTGCTGGCTGTGTGTGAGCAGGACACTCCACGAGGCTCCATCACCTTCCAGTGGGGATGTGCTTGTGCTGGCTGTGTGTGGACAGGACACTCTGTCCCTGCAGCAGCTGCTGTTTCCTCAGGGCAGACCCAAAAGGCAGCAGCAGGAGAAACCAGAACAACAAAATATAAATACAGAAGGACATTTAACTTCTGTCTCTAAAGCAGAGAAACTGGAGGGGTTTCAGGTAATTAAAAGAGCAGAGCAGGACAAGTTGGGAGGTTTTCTCTCTCGTGTGTTTGAAGTGTCCTAAGGCACCTGCAAGCACTTCCAGCACAAAAGGAGCTGTGCCTGGTCTGAAGTCCCACCCTGCTGTGGAACAGCACTGGGAGCAGGGGGAAAGTAGCTGTGGTGAGACATGGAGCTCAGGACCACATTTTCTCCCTCTGTACACTGGTGAGGCCACAGCTCAAATNGCCAGCTCAGCTCTGGCTCCCTGCAGGACACCTTCTGTGGCAGTTGTGGTGATGTTATCTGTGGCAAGGCTTTGGGCTGCTGTTTTGCAGGAGGCTCTGTTGACTGTGTGTTATTGACATACTCTTAGCTTAAAGCCATTATCATCCAGAAGCTCTGGATTTAGAAGCTAATTACAAGACATTAATAGCTAAGCCTGAAGAGCTAAGTCATGCAAATATTGCTGTCTGTGGAGCTGAGCAGAGAGCAACTGTTTGAGCTGCTGCCTTGGAGTCCAGGAGCAATCTGGAAGGTGGCAATAGCTCTGGGCAGTGTCCCCCACGATGGCTTTCTAATGTGGCCATGAAATTAATGGCAGAGTTGTTATGATCCAACACTTCACAGCAGCTGTGAGAGTCCCAGCAGCCAGCCTGGCTGGGGTCTGCTTCCTTTCTTTGTTTCTTCTCTCCCTGAGCAGGTTAATTGGCACTAATGTAATTAGATTTGGGTTGTTTTGGTTTGTTGTTTGGTTTTGTTTTTTCTGGGCTGATTTTTATTTTAATCAAACCTTGCTTGAAACAGTTTAGCTGAGAACAAACAGCTTGTCCCAGGCATGCTTGTGGTGGAGGAGGGAGGGGAGCAGCAGTGAGGGGTGAATTGTACACAGAGATTGAGTTACTTTCTTCATTAAAATGAGCAATTACAGCAGCCCCTTGGAGCCAGGCTCTGCTCAGCTCCTCAGGGGCTTCTGCAGGAGGAGAATTGATCATGGAAATGGAGCTCAGCCCTCAAGCTCCAGGAGTTTATGAACAGGGAGAAACACAGGAGGTCAGAGAGTCATTGAATTGATGGATTGGTTGGGTTGGAAAAGGCCTCCAAGGTCATCCAGTCCAACCATTGACCCAGCACCACCATGGCCACCAAACTGTGTGCTGAACTGTAGAACGGGTTGGGTTGGAAAAGACCTCTGAGGTCATCCAGTCCAACCATCAACCCAGCACCACCATGGCCACCAAACCATGTACCAGAGTGTGCCAGGTCATAGGATAGCTTTGGGTGGCAAAAGACCTCTGAGATCATCCAGTCCAATCATCAACCCAGCACCACCATGGCCAGCAAACCGTGGCAGGCCCTTCCCAGTGGTGCCAGCCTGGCCTACTTCAGAGCTCCAGTGGATTATTTGAAGAGGATTCTTTCTGGGCTATTTCAGGGAGACTCCAGTGCTAACCCTCCCTTGTTCTTGGACCTGCTGAGTGGCTTCAGCCTGGGCTATGCTGAAGTGATTTGTGAGTCTGCTTTTCTGCAGGTCTTGGGAGGCTTTTTGCAGGTACTTTGGGGCTTGGGAGTGCCAAGCAGGGAGATTTCCATGGCTCCACTACCATCATTTAGAGTTTGCATTCCCAGGAGCAGCCCTGGCATTTCCAAAGCAGAGTGGGACTGGGAACTGAGACATTGTCCCATGATTGCAGGTTTTTGTCATTGCTGACTCTTTCCTCTGCCCTTCCTCTTTCTTACATGGCTCACACTGCAGATCGTGACACCTCCTCACTGATTCCATGCCCTGCCTAAGACACCTTTCCACTTCAGTAGAGGGTTCAGCTGGGCAGCAGTGCTTGCCACATCTCTCGTTCTGGGCTCGCTTAGAGGCCCCAAGCTGTGGGTGGGCGAGAAGCAGTTTGTGAGTGTAGCTGCTGCCTCGCAGGGTTCTCACTCATCTTCGTGGGAGAAGGAAGAGGCTCCCACTCTGCTGCTTTGTCTGTGGTGTCTCCTTCCACCTCAGTTAACTGACAGCCACAAATGGGGGCAGTGAGTGCAGGCATGCACTGGGGTCCTGCAGAAGACAGCAGTGTGTGGGTCCTGCTGCTTTCCCAGGAGTCTGCCACACATCAAGTTGAACCATTTGGCCTTTCTCTCGTGGAAGTTCCTCTCAGCTCCTTCTTTCCATTCCCACCTGGGTTGTCTGACAGTGCCCAGGAGCCTACCCTGGCCAAAGTTTACCCATTGAGGGTTTCTCCATTGCAGGCTCCTCTCTGACCCTCCCTCCTTCCATTGCCCCCCAGCTGCCTGACACTCACACCTCAGTGCCCAACCATCCTCTTCCTCTCTGCCCTGTCTCCTAGATCGATGAGATGCAGTGGGGCAGAGGCATGCGCCAGGTCCCACCCTCGGTCTGCAGCCTGCCTTGCAAGCCAGGAGAGAGGAAGAAGATGGTGAAGGGGATGCCCTGCTGCTGGCACTGCGAGCTGTGCGACGGGTACCAGTACCAGGCGGACGAGGTGACCTGCCTGCTGTGCTCCTACAGCGAGCGGCCCAACGAGAACCGCACAGGCTGCCGCTCCATCCCCATCGTCAAGCTGGAGTGGCACTCGCCCTGGGCCGTCATCCCTGTCTTCCTGGCCATGCTGGGCATCGTCGCCACCATCTTCGTCATGGCCACCTTCATCAGGTACAACGACACGCCCATCGTGCGGGCCTCGGGCCGGGAGCTCAGCTACGTGCTGCTGACAGGCATCTTCCTCTGCTACATCATCACCTTCCTGATGATCGCCAAGCCCGACGTGGTGGTCTGCTCCTTCCGCCGCATCTTCCTGGGGCTGGGCATGTGCATCAGCTACGCCGCGCTGCTCACCAAGACCAACCGCATCTACCGCATCTTCGAGCAGGGCAAGAAGTCGGTGACGGCGCCGCGGCTGATCAGCCCCAGCTCCCAGCTGGCCATCGCCTCCAGCCTCATCTCCCTGCAGCTGCTCGGCGTCCTGGTCTGGTTCGCCGTCGACCCTCCCAACATCGTCGTCGATTACGACGAGCAGAAGACTCTGAACCCCGAGCTGGCCAGAGGGGTGCTCAAGTGTGACATTACGGATCTGCAGATCATCTGCTCCCTGGGCTACAGCATCCTGCTGATGGTGACGTGTACTGTGTACGCCATCAAGACGCGGGGGGTCCCCGAGAACTTTAACGAGGCCAAGCCCATTGGATTCACTATGTACACTACTTGTATAGTGTGGCTTGCCTTCATCCCCATATTTTTTGGCACTGCCCAGTCAGCCGAAAAGGTAGGTGGAGAGGAGCGGAGCCTGCTCTGCCGCGCCAGGGCGCAGTGCGCTCCGACCTCCCCGGCGGCACCAAGCCAAGCGGCAGCCTCCGTCTGCTGCGGGGTAGGAAGGCTGCATGCAGCTGCATCCTAAAGAGGCTCTTTGGAGATGGAGTTAAACCCGGGTGGAAACGGGCTTGGATCCAGGTGGTGAAAGGAGATAAATCCACTTGGCAAAGGGAGCTCAACACAGCTGGAAATGGGATTAAATCCAGCTGGGGAGTGGAGCTCAACCCAGCTGGAAATGGCGTTAAATCCAGCTGGGGAGTGGAGCTCAACCCAGCTGGAAATGGGGTTAAATCCAGCTGGGGAGTGGAGCTCAACCCAGCTGGAAATGGGGTTAAATCCAGCTGGGGAGTGGAGCTCAACCCAGCTGGAAATGGGGTTAAATCCAGCTGGGGAGTGGAGCTCAACCCAGCTGGAAATGGGATTAAATCCAGCTGGGGAGTGGAGCTCAACCCAGCTGGAAATGGGATTAAATCCAGCTGGGGAGTGGAGTCCAATCCAGTTGGAGAATGGAGTCCAACCCAGGTGGAAATGGTGTTAAAGCCAACTGGGGAATGGAGTTGAAACCAGTTGGTGAGTGGAGCTGAATCCAGTTGGTGAATGGAGAGTTGGGGACTGGAGCTGAGCCCAGTTGCTGGTTGGTCACCAGTGGTGCTCCCCAGGACTCACTGCTGGCTCCAGCTCTCTTTAACATCCTTAGCAGTGACCTGTGTGAGGAGTTGAGGCACTCTTAGTGAGCTGGCAGGTGGCACCAAGCTGGGTGGCACTGTTGGTCTGCTGGAGGGTAGGGAGTGAGGCCAGGCTTGGTCTCTCCTCCCCAGTAATTAAGGACAGGACAAGAGGAAATGGCCTCAAGGGGCACCAGGGGAGCTTTAGGTTGGACGTTCAGAAGAATTTAATTACTGCAGGAGTGGTCAGGGATTGCAGCAGGCTGCCAGGGGAGGTGGTGGAGTCTCCATCCCTGGAGGTGTTCCAGAACCCTGTGGCCATGGCACCTGGGGACATGGTGCCTAGGGTAGAAGTTTGGAGGGGTGATCTCAGAGGTGCTTCCCAGCATTGCCGATGGTGTCCTGAGCTCTGGCTGCATGTCAGATCTCATCCCCGAGATGCATGCAGTGCTCAACCCCTTGTAGCTGCTGGGCTGATGCTTTGCTGCTCTGGCAAGGGATCAGTAGCAGTGGTGTCAGCCCTCAGTGTTGCTGCTGCAGCCCTTCCAGCCCAGAGTGGCAGTGAGCTGGCACAGCAGCCACTGACAGGCATCCCCTCGCTGCGGGCTGTGGGCACACAGCAAACCTGTCAAACGCAGCCCTGCAGCTCCTGGGCCTCTGCAGCTGAGCTCTGAGGGCACCCTGCAGCCTGAGGAGGGCTTTGCTGCACAGCAGTGCCCTCCATGGACATCAGCAGGCAGCTCTGCACTGTGAGGGTGGTGAAGTGCTGACACAGGTTGCCCAGGGATACAGTTGAAGCCCTATCCCTAAAAACATTCAAAGTCAAACTTGATGGGACCCTCAGCAGCTCAGTCACACTGAGATGCCCAACTTCAGTACATGGAGGGAGCAACAAGAAAGCTTTGCAGGGACTCTTGACAAGGGCTGGGAGTGCCAGGATGAGGGCAGTGGCACTGAGCTGGGAGAGGGGAGACTGAGACTGGAGAGGAGGAAGAAATGCTTGAGAGTGAGGGTGGGCAGACACTGGCACAAGCCCAGGGAGGCTGTGGACGTGCTCTCCCTGGGGGTGTTCAAGGCCAGGTTGGATAAGGCCTTGAGCAAGCTGGGCTGGTGGGAGGTGTCCCTGCCCATGGCAGGGGTTGACACTGGATGGTTTTGAAGGTCCCTTCTAACCCAACCCACTCTAGGATTCTCTGTCCCTGCTTACTGCAGGGGGGATTGGACAAGGTGACCTGTGAGGGTCCCTTCCAGTGGGCATCAGAGGCAGCCCAAGGATAATGAATTTGAGGAGGGAAGGAGGTCTGAGCTTCATGGACACTTCCAACCTTTCTGCTCTCCCTGATGAGGCAGTGCTAAGAACAGCAGAAGTGGTTTAGATGCAGCTGGACCCTTTCAGAGCTGTGCTGTGTCCCAGGGCAGTGTGCTGAGGCCTTTGTGCCACCTGCCCTGGCCATGCTGCTGGGCTGCAGGTGGCCAAGCTGAAGTGCCTCAGACTGTTTGTCTGCCCAGGTTTCACCAGGAGAGAGGCACCACCACCCTAAGAGTTTTGGAGGCTCCTGCCAGCACTTGGAGGGGTTCAGCAGCTCAGGCTGAGGTTTCCACACAGTCAGGGAGCTGCTTGCTCTGCCTTGCTCTGTGCTGCTCTGAAGGCATCAGGTGGTTGTACAGATGGGTGGGGGACAGCAGCAGAGGTGGTGATCAGCTCCCTTCCACCCAGAGCAAGCAGCAGGCACAGCCTCTGGCTTTGTTGTGCTGCAGCCCAAGGCAGTGCCAGGGGCACTGTTGGCTGCTGCTGCTGCAGCCCCCGGGCAGCCAAGACAGGGCTGGGGACAAGGGACTTCAATATCTGCTGCCTGTCACAGCCCAGAGTGTGCTGCTGAGGCTTCCTCTGATCTCTGGGACTCAAAGTTGTGATATTTGAGCTATGCAAGGGCCACACAGGCATGGAATCAGAGAATCCCAGACTGGTTGGGGTGGGAAGGGACTCCCAAAGCTCCTTTAATCCAAAACCAACCCCCTGCAGCCAGCAGGGCCAGCCCCAGCCAGAGCAGGCTGCTCACAGCCCCAAGCACCCTGCCCTGCAGTGGTGCCAGCCCTGGGGCAGCTCCCACCTCTCTGGGCAGCCTGGGCCAGGCTCTCCCCAGCCTCAGTGCCAAACATTTCTCCCTTCTCTCCACTCTCAATCTCCCTCTTGCAGTCCAAACCATCCCCCCTTGTCCTGTCACCACAGGCCCTGCTCAGGACTCTGTCCCCAGCTTTCTGCTTGTCCCCTTGAAGCACTCCCAAGGCCCACAGAAGATCTCCCTGGAGCCTTCTCTCCTGCAGGCTGCACACCCCCAACTCTGCCAGCCTGGCCTCACAGCAGAGCCCTACCAGCCCTGCCAGCACTGCTGTGGCCTCCTCTGGCTCTGCTCCAACAGATCCCTGCCTGTGCTGTGCCGAGGACCCCAGAGCTGCCCCAGAACTGCAGGGGGGGGGTCTCAGCAGAGGGGCAGAATCCTCTCCCTGCCCCTGCTGCCCACACATCAAAGCCTTCATGTCCTGCCCCTGCAGAGGCTCTGTCCAGCTCCTGCAGCTGCTGACAGATGCTGGCTGCAGGACGTTTGAGCAGGACTCTGCCAAACCCAGGTGGCTTTGCTCTGGGACCTTTCCTCCTGCTCTGCGACTGAGCTGCAGAGCTTCACTGCTCTGCTCCCCCTCCCATCTCTGTTCTGGAGGTGGGGGTGAGGGGACTGTGCTGGCTTGTGGTGGTGGGAAGCAATTTCCTGTCAGGTCTGTTCTCTGGAAAATACTGTGCTTAAGCTGAGCCTCCCAGCTCTTGGCTGGGATGGAAATTGCACCTGCTGCAAGTCTCACCCAAGACAACCTTGTTTGTTTGAGCTGAGAAACGATGTTCTGCAGAGCACCGTGGTGGTGCTGGTGTGGATTTGGTTTATTTTATCAATAAATAGAAGCATAATGTGGTTGGGGAGAAAGCAGCTGGCAAATCCCTGCCTTGTTCAGCCTCAGCAACAGCAAAGGGCCAGGAGGTTGCTGCAGGTAATTGCTAAGAGGCAAATAATTCCAGGAGAAGCATCTGGAGGGAGTTGGCATGGCCTGGAGAAAGCCCAGAGAGCAGAGCCTGTGCCCCAGTGGGGAGAGCAAGTGTGAGGGGTGCAGGAGGTGGCAGAGGGAGAGGGCAGGTTCCTGCCCTTCCTGCTGCTTCCATTTGCTTGGATCCTCCATTCCCTGAGAATTCAGGAAGCACACAGCCAAGTCTGGCTGAGGCTGGGGATGCAGGATGGCATCTCCTTGGGGGTGATGCCCCCTGGAGAGACCCTAAAAGAAAGCCAGGAAGGGAATTTTGACAAGGACTGGGAGTACCAGGATGAGGACAATGGCTTTGAGCTGGGAGAGGGGAGACTGAGTCTGGAGAGGAGAAACAAATTCTGGACAGTGAGAGTGGACAGACACTGGCACAGGCTGCCCAGGGAGGCTGTGGATGTGCCCTCCCTGGAGGTGTTCAGGGATGAGGCCTGGAGCAGCCTGTGCTGGTGAGAGGTGTCCCTGCCCAGTGTAACCCCTTCTGTGGCAGCAGCTGAGGGTGGCTGGGCTGGGGCAGGAGCTGCTGCCATGCTCCTGCCCAGTGTAACCCCTTCTGAGACAGCAGCTGAGGGTGGCTGGGCTGGGGCAGGAGCTGCTGCCATGCTCCTGCCCAGTGTAACCCCTTCTGTGGCAGCAGCTGAGGGTGGCTGGGCTGGGGCAGGAGCTGCTGCCATGCTCCTGCCCAGTGTAACCCCTTCTGTGGCAGCAGCTGAGGGTGGCTGGGCTGGGGCAGGAGCTGCTGCCATGCTCCTGCCCAGTGTAACCCCTTCTGTGGCAGCAGCTGAGGGTGGCTGGGCTGGGGCAGGAGCTGCTGCCATGCTCCTGCCCAGTGTAACCCCTTCTGTGGCAGCAGCTGAGGGTGGCTGGGCTGGGGCAGGAGCTGCTGCCATGCTCCTGCCCAGTGTAACCCCTTCTGTGGCAGCAGCTGAGGGTGGCTGGGCTGGGGCAGGAGCTGCTGCCATCCTCGGCTGCTTCCCGGCTCCGCTTGTTAACCCCAGCGTTTGGAGAGGGAGCACAGGGCTGAAGCTCTGCTCTCCCACTCCTGCTGTAATTGTTTTTGAAACAAAGCTGTTTGGAATTCTCCACAGATGTGTGGGCAGCTGATCAGAACCGGAGCAGCCTCCCAGGGCTGCTGCAGCAATTGCAGGAGCTGTGGCTGCACGGCAGGGTCGATACTGAGCAGCACTTGAAAAGAGCAGAGATGGCTGGGGGAGGGCAGGGGCAGCAGGGGGATCAATAACCCAAATTGAGTCCAAATTCAGGAGAGGATGAGATGAAGGTGGTGTGGGAGTGCTGCTCCTCACACCCTGCCCAGCCCTGTGCTGGAGGTGGGGCTGGGAGAAGAGAAGGTGAGACCTGGGCAGGCAGAGCTGGGCACAGAGCAACCAAATGAGGCTCAACAAGGACAAGTGCAGAGTCCTGCAGCTGGGGAGGAAGAATAAACTGCAGCAGGACAGGCTGGGAGGTGACTGCTGGAGAGGGCCCTGGGAGTGCTGGGGGAGAACATCCATGGGCAGCAGTGTGCTCTGGTGGGCAAGAGACCAATGGGATCCTGGGGGGCATTAGGAAGAGTGTGTCCAGCAGATCCAGGGAGGTTCTCCTGCCCCTCTGCTCTGCCCTGCTGAGACCTCATCTTGAGCACTGCCTTCAGTTTGGGGCTCCCCAGTTTCAGAGGGGCAAGGACCTGCTGGAGAGAATCCAAGGGAGGGCTGTGAGGATGCTGAGGGGACTGAGCACTGCCTGGGGAGGAGAGGCTGAGGGACCTGGGGCTGTTTGGTCTGGACTGAGAGGGGATTTAATCAGTGTTTATAACTCTCTTGAGGGCTGGGGGTCAGGAGAGGGGGACAGGCTCTGCTCACTGCTGCCTGGGATAGGACAAGCAGCAATGGATGGAAGCTGCAGCTCAGGAGGTTCCAGCTCAACACAAGGGGCAACTTCTTGCCTGGAAGGGTCCCAGAGCCCTGGCACAGGCTGCCCAGAGAGGCTGTGGAGTCTCCTTCTCTGGAGCCTTTNGAGAGAAGGGAGAAATGTTTGGCACTGAGGCTGGGGAGAGCCTGGCCCAGGCTGCCCAGAGAGGTGGGAGCTGCCCCAGGGCTGGCACCACTGCAGGGCAGGGTGCTTGGGGCTGTGAGCAGCCTGCTCTGGCTGGGGCTGGCCCTGCTGAGGGCAGGGGTTGGGTTTTGGATTAACTGAGCTTCATCCAGCCTGGCCTTGCACACCTCCAGGGAAGGGGCATCCACAAGCTCTGTGACATCCAGGACCACAGATGTAGAAGGAGGAGGGCAAGTTGGGAAGGTGCCACAACTGCTACCATTAGAGGACAAGAAATCCTCCCTCCCTGGAGGTGGTCAGGGCCAGGCTGGGTGAGGCCTTGACCTGCCTGGGCTAGTTGAGGCATCCATGGCCATGGTGTGGAGGTTGGAGTAGATGATCTCTGGAGTCCCACAGCAGTCTGTGGTGATGCTCAGGTGTGCAGCTGCAGGCTGTGCTCCCGAGCAGCTGGAGCTGTGCAGGTTGCCTGTCCCCTGGAGATCTCCTCCTCTCCAGAGCTGTCAGCACAGAGCCAGTCTGGAAGGAGCTGCTGGGGTGGTTTCCTGATCTGCAGAGGTTTCAGTGCCTCATGGCTGTGATTACTTTTATTTAGTAATTGCTGATTCAAATAATACATTTCTGAGGATGTCTGCAAGCTGCTAATCACTGTCAGCATCCTCCTCCATGGCTTCTCCAAGTGGATTTTTTTTCTTCAATTTTCATTTCTTGAGATCTTTTCAGGGCTTTCTTCAAGTGGAAGAAGCTCTAATCCTAACCCTGAGCAAATGGTGGTGGCCTCTCAGGCAGAGTGTTCTCCCTGCTTGGGAGCTGTGCTCATCCTGGAGTGAAAAGAGATGAGGAAAAGTTAGAACTGTTTGGGTGGGAAGAGCCCTCTGAGCCCAGCCAGTCCAGCAGCAGCCCAACCCCACCATGGCCCAGGTGCCATGGCCACAGCTTGCTGGAACACCATCAGGGATGGGCACTCCACCACCTCCCTGGGCAGCCTGTGCCAGTCCCTCACCACTCCTGCAGCACAGAAATTGTTCCTCAGCTCCAACCTAACCCTCCCCTGGCACAATCCCAGGCCATTTCCTCTCCTTCTATCACCTGAGCCTAGGGAGCAGAGCCCAACCCCAGCTGGCTGCAGCCTCCTCTCAGGGAGCTGCAGAGAGCAATGAGCTCTGCCCTCAGCCTGCTCTGCTGCAGGCTGCACACCCCCAGCTCCCTCAGCTGCTGCTCCCCAGCCCTGCTCCCCAGACTCTTCCCCAGCTTCTCCAGCCCCTCAATGCCCTTCTTGGGATGAGGGCCCCAAACCTGGAGCCAGGACTCAAGAGGATTGGAAAATTTACCCTTGGAGTCATCACCTTCCACCAGCTGATTTTCCCATCCCAATTCCAGGAACCTTTGGGTTTAGGACTTTTTTTTCTTGTCAACCAAGCACTCTGCAATCCAGGTCCCATCTCCTGCTCCACCTCCCTCCTCCCCTGCCTGTGTTGTGAGGTCTGTGTCAGCCCAGTGGGTGCAGGGCTGTGTGGCAGCAGAGCTTTCATCCCTGGTGTTACCCAAACACCAAAATTTGAAGGCAGATGAAGGGGGGGGTCCAGATTCAGGTTAAATAATGTGACATTAACACAGCAGCCCTTCAGAGCAGCTTCTGGGCTTTGGGGAAGTGAAGTTACCCTTCAATTCTCTGCAACACAAACACCCATTAAGCAGGTAGGACACACATTTATTTTCTCCCCTGGGAAGGCTGGAGATGACAGTTGCTATAGCAACTCTAAATATGTGGATTTGGGAGGTGGGAGGGGTTTGATGCCACCTCTCTTGGAGCTCTCTGCTGTTGGATGGTGGAGAAAGGCTCTGAGGCTCACAGGGAATGGGGGTTGGAAAGCTGATGTGGGGCAGCCACATTGGGGAAAGGTCTGGAGAGCAGGGCTGGAGGGGAGCAGCTGAGGGAGCTGGGGGTGTGCAGCCTGCAGCAGAGCAGGCTGAGGGCAGAGCTCATTGCTCTCTGCAGCTCCCTGAGAGGAGGCTGCAGCCAGCTGGGGTTGGGCTCTTCAAATCATGGAATAGTTTGGGTTAGAAGTGACCTCCAAAGGTCATCGTGTCCAAGCCCACTTCTCCCTAGGCTCAGGTGATAGAGAGAGAGGAAATGGTCTGGGATTGTGCCAGGGGAGGGCTAGGTTGGAGATGAGGAAAAATGTCTGTGCCCCAGGAGTGGTCAGAGACTGGCACAGGCTGCCCAGGGAGGTGGTGGAGTGCCCATCCCTGGAGGTGTGGCCATGGCACTTGGGGCCATGGTTTGGTGCTGGGCTGCTGGTTGCACTTGATGCTCTTAGAGGGCTTTTCTAACCCAGGCAGTTCTCTGATCTCCCATCCTAGCATCTGGCCATGCTCAGAGCCTTCTGAACCTTCTGGGGCTCAGCCAAGCCAGCAGGAGGATGCAGTGGCACAAGCAGTGTCTTGCCAGGCAGGTGTTTAGAGCAAGGTAACAGCACAAGTGTTGCTCTGGATGAAATAAGAGCTGATTAGAGCAATTAGATCCTCCTCAGAAGGCCATACATTAATGGTGGTGATGATTCTTGAAGCAGCAGCAGCAGCAGCAGCTCCAGGCTCGGTCTGCGCCGCGGCGCTGCCTGCCTCCTGCTGTGCCTTTTGCTGCTGCTGTGTGCTCCGGAGAGCCGAGTGCCAGCTCCCGGTGGGCACAGCCCAGGGCACCTTCCTGTCCCACAGCTGCCTGAGGAGGAGGGAGCAGTTTGCAAGGCAGGGAGATGCCACCGAGCACTCGGCAGGGGAGCAGTGGTCTGCCTGCCTGGAGCCGTGCAGGAGTGGGCAGGTGAAGGGCCAGAGGGACTTGCCCTCTGCCTGCCCTCAGCTGCTGGAGCTGCCCTCAGAAGGCAGCCCTGGCTGCTGGGGCGCTGCCTCCTAGCAGAGCTGGGCTGGCTGGAGCAGCAGTTACTGCCTGTGGGGGTGTCCCCAGCAGGAGAAGGTTGGAGCAGCTCCAGAGGAGGCCACGAAGATGGCTTTGGGCTGGAAGAGAGGGGACTGAGCCTGGCCCTTTGGGAATTTTTTACCCTGCTTGCTCTATTCCTGTAGTAGGAACAGGAAACAAATCCTGTTCTATGAGTAGTGCTTCTGAGTGGTGGGAAGGGTCACAGAGTCACAGAACAGTTTGGGTTGGAAGGGACCTGAAAGCTCATCCAGTGCCAACCCCTGCCACGGGCAGGGACACCTCCCACCAGCACAGGCTGCTCCAGGCCTCATCCAGCCCTGAACACCCCCAGCCTCCCTGGGCAGCCTGTGCCAGTGTGTCAGCACAGAGGAGGTTGTGCCAGGCCAGCTCTGTGCCAAGTGCAGCAGCTTTGCTTTTTGCTGCAGAAAAGCCTCGTTTGCCATCACTGCTCCTTTGTCTGGAGGAGGCTTCATCATCCTGCCAGGAGAAGTCTGGGGCTTGTGGCTGCCATTGTCAGGCCACAGAGCCAGGGTCTTGTGAGAGCAGGTCCCAAGCAGCCCTGATCCCCACAGGGGTTGTAGGAGCATGAGGATGTTCTCTGGAGGCAGGAGTGAGGGCTGCTGACTGCCAACTCACCCAAGGAGCAAACCCAACCTGTGTAGGACTCATTCAAGTGATGCAGATGTGTCTCTATTTGCAACCTGAACTTGCTTTGCCAGAGTCTGATCTGACCAAACCCTTCCAGCAGTGAGAATGGTCCTGGAGCACCAGAGCCAGCCTGGGGCAGCTCCTGAGAGCAGCCTGCAGCAGGGCAGGAGGACAAGCAGCACTGCCAGCCCCAGTCGAGGGAGCAGTGATTCTTGCCCGGGCTCAGGTCATGCCTTTGGAGCTCAGTGGTTCTGCTGGGTGGTTCAGAACAAACAAACTAAACAGAGGGAGAAGACAAATGAGCTGGGAGAGAGCTGGGTAAGACCAGAGAGGCTGTGGAGTCTCCTTCTCTGGAGACTTTCAAGACCCTCCTGGATGTGGTCCTGTGTAATCTGCCCTGAGCGATCCTGCTTGGGCAGGAGGGTTGGACTCAGTGATCTCCAGAGGTCCCTTCCAACTCCTAACATTCTGTGATTCTGTTCCTCAGAGCTTTTTGAAGGTGATTCTAAGTAGAGTTCTGCCATAGATATGGTCAGAGTGAGCTTGTGGGATGGACATCATAGAGCAGGGACTTCTACATGTAGTGAAGTTGTGTGATCCGGAGCAGAAAACAAATGAATTCCTGTACAGTAACTGCTCTGCTCTGCCCTGGTGAGGCCATGGCTGGAGGTCTGGGTTCAGTTCTGAGCTCCCCAGCTCAAGAGAGACAGGGAACTGCTGGAGAGAGTCCAGGGCAGGCTGCAGAGCTGCTGAGGGGCCTGGAGCAGCTCTGGGAGCAGCAAAGGCTGAGAGCCCTGGGGCTGAGAGCCTGCACAAGAGCAGCCCCAGAGGGCAGCTGAGCAATGCTCAGCAAGAGACAAAGGAGCTGTGGGGGGCAAGAGGCTGGGGCCAGGCTCTGCTCAGTGGTGCCCAGGGACAGCACAAGGGGCAGTGGGCACAGACTGGAGCCCAGGAGGCTCCATGTGAGCAGGAGGAGAAAGTTGTTTGTTGTGAGGGTGCTGGAGGCCTGGAGCAGGCTGCCCAGAGAGGCTGTGAAGTGTCCTTGTGTGGAGAGCTCCCAAGCCCAGCTGGGCACTGTGCTGCTGGGCAAGCTGCTGTGGGTGCCCTGCTTGGGCAGGGGCTGGGCTGGCTGAGCTCCAGAGGTCCCTTCCCACCCCCCGTGCTGGGGTTCTGGGATTGTATTTTACCCTTAGCAGAGCAGGGTGGAGGGAAGAGGGAGTGCAGCTCTGCAGCCCTGCAGCTGCTCTTGTACCCAGCACGGTCACGACCAAAGGGACTTTCCCGTGGAACCAGCAAATCGCAGCTTGCAGGGACTGGTGAGGGAATCTCTCCCCACTCCAAACCCTCTGCCGATCGTGGAGACAGTTGCAGTTTGCTGCTAGTAAGGCAGATGAGAAATGCCAGGTCCTCTGTGCAGAGCAGCCAGCTAAATATAGCAGGGTGCAGCAGAGGAAGGAACCAGCTCCTGGAAGTGCATTTCCAGCCCAGCAAGGCCAATTTGATGCAAAGCAAATAATAGGTTTGAGTCTCGGCAGGAGATGAAGGCAGAAATATTGACCTGAAGGATTTATTTGTTGTTTTAAATGGTTTAAGCAGGCGTGCAATAATAGCGAGAGCAGAAACCATCACACTCGCTCAGCCAAATTGCCTCCTCTTTTGTCTTTGAGGCACAAGCTTAGCAGAAGGTTAAAAGGAAGCAACAATGAATCCTTGGAGGCTGAGGGGAAGCTGCCCTGGCAGCAGGGATTTGGGGCCCCTGTGGCCGTTCTGCCCGGGGAAAGAAACGCTTTGCTCTGCGGGTGGCTTCTGCAGCAGGCACAAACCCTTCGGGCACCCAAGCTGTGGGTGCTGGGAAGGGTCGCAGCCAGCAGCAGGACGTGTCCTGTGCACCCTGGGCAGCTCAGCCCACCAAAGGGACAGGCAGCAGCTGGGAAGGCAGCTACACAGCTCTGGTGGCACCAAAGGGTGGGTTACAGGGCGAGCTTCCCTCCCTGGCAGAGGTTTTGCAGCTGGTGGGGTCACCCCCCGGGCAGCAGAGCCTTGCTGCCCTCTCTGATTGCTCTGTGAAGGGGTTCTCAGGTGTGGCTCTTGGCAGCAGATGGTCTCAGGCTCTCCACCAAGAGGTTCTTCACTCTGCCTCGGCATTTGGCCTCTGAATGGCTGGAGGCTCTGTGGTTGACAGAGGCCAGGATGGCAGCGACTCCTCTCTACAAAGCAGAGGTTGTGGGCTCAGCCAGAATCCCATTTCCTGCTCTGCTAATTGCCCATTAGACACCAACCCTGCAGCCACTGCCTGTGCCAGGGGAGGAGAGCTGAGATTTAACCCTGCCCTGTCCTGCCTGCGCTCATTCAGTGCTGCTCAGGTTGTGTCCAAAACAGCACAGCAGTGGAGGTGCTGGAGACTGCCTCGGAGCTCAGCACAGAAGGATTCCCTGGACAGAGTGCAGAAGGAGCAGGAGGGCAAAGGAGTCTGCGCTGGTGGGACCTCACCTGGGCTGCTGTGCCCAGCTGTGGGACCCCAATGCAAGAGGGACATGGAGCTGATGGAGAGGGTCCAGAGGAGGCCACAAGGATGGCAAGAGGCTGGAGGACATCCCCTTTGGGGCAGGCTGAGAGAGTTGAGGCTGTTCAGCCTGGAGAAGAGAAGGCTGCAGGGAGACCTCAGAGCTGCATTTCAGCATCTGCAGGGCAGGGACTGCTCAGCAGGGCCTGTGGGGACAGGCTGAGGGCAGTGGTTTGGAACTGGAGCAGAGCAGAGGTAGGTTGGGCAGTAGGAGGAAGCTCTGCACAGGGAGGGTGAGGAGAGACTGGCACAGGCTGCCCAGGGCTGTGCTTGAGACCCCATCCCTGCAGACATTCAAGCTCAGGCTGGATGTGTCCCTGGGCAGCCTGCCCGAGCTGGGGGTGTCCCTGCTGCTGCAGGGGGGTGCCCAAGATGCCCTTGGAGAGTCCCTCCCAGCCTGTTGCACTCTGTGGTTCTCTGTGCTGAATGATGTCCTCTCCTCTTCCTCTCGTTCCCTGTGATTTACATTTCCAGCACCAGAGCAGGCTGTAAATGTGATGGAGATAATTAAATCTCATTTGGAGGCAAGATCTCTCCTGTTAGCAGCAGAGCTGATCCTGCTCACACCCTTAGCCAGCAGCAGTAATTCGTGGTGAGGTAAGAAGTAAAATGGATTTGGAAGCTCAGCACTGGGCTGTGTTAGGTGATGCTAAGAGAAAGGAATCAGAATCAATTAGTTTAACCAAGGTGCTTAAAAGGTGATTAGGGCTGGAGGGAAGGCCTGGTGCAAGCTGATATTAGGCAGTCATTAAGATTTATTCTGGGGCTGTAATTGGAGGAGCAAGGAAGTTTAAGCAGAAAGATCAAGTGATTTGATTCTCCACAAGTCCCAGATCGATGTGGGTTTAGCCTATTTTATTGACTGGAAGATGAAATCTGTTAATGAGTGAAGATAAGGAAGACAGGGCAGGGCTCTAAGTGTCCCTGGGGAGAGCTGCTCCATGTGCTGAGTGCTGCAGGCACAGCCCAGCCCCAGCTGGAGTCCTGGCAACAGCTTCTTGGGCCCTGCACGGAGGCCTGGGTTTGGCCTGAAATTGTGCCAGGGGAGGGTTAGGTTGGAATATGAGGAACAGTTTCTGTGCTGCAGGAGTGGTCAGGGACTGGCACAGGCTGCCCAGGGAGGTGGTGGAGTCCCCATGCCTGCAGGTGTTCCAGCAAGCTGTGTCCATGGCACTTGTGGCCATGGTTTGGTGGCCATGGTGGGGCTGGGCTGAGTGTTGGGCTGGATGATCTTGGAGGCTTTTTCCAACCCAACCAATTCTGTGAATCTGCAAATTTGGCTCTGTTTGAAGCACCACCAGAAGGCAGCATCTCCAGAGATGTCATTGCCAGCCACTGATGGTTGGAGCTGATGATCTCAGAGGGCTGCTCCAACCCAGACCGTTCTCTGATTCTAACAGCTTGGACCTGGGCAAGGTCTTGCTGTGGAAGATCAAAGTCTTTTGCTGGCTGTGTGCCTGGGCAGCTTCTGTGGAGCACAGGGGGTGCTCAGTGCCCAGTGCTGTGCTGGTAGCACATCAGACAGGGTTTGTTAATGTAGGCTTCCCAGGGAGCAACACTGATCACACACACCAGAGCACCTCCTTTGGCTGCTCCTCCTCCCCCAAGGCCCAGGGCTTGCCGTGGCTGACAGGGGCTGGGGGGGGCTGACAAATTCAACCTCTTATTTACAAGGCTCCTGGTGGCTTCTTCAGGCAGAGGGAAGGGAGCTGCGAGGTGCTCAGCCTTTATTTCTGGAGACATCATAAGGCAGAGCAGGCAGCAAATAACTCCCAGCTCAGGATCCAGGCAGGTTTGCTGTGCAGCTGGGAAGGCAGCAGGGGACAGAACTGGGCTCTTGTAGCCTGCAAAAATACCTCTGCTAAGGGCAAGAGGCAGGAAAATCCAGTGTGTGTCCACAGCTCTGGGTGTTCAGCAGGGAGGGATGTGCCAAGGGGGCGGGGAAGAAGGCTTCTGCCAGGAAAGCTGATGGGGCAGTACCAGGAATGGACCAGGCCACCAGCAGGGCCAGGGAAGTGCTTGGTGCCCTGTACTGGGCACTGCAGAGGCCACACCTCAGACACTGAGTACAGTTTTGGACTCCTGACTTCAAGGACATTGAGGGACTGGAGCAGGTCTGGGGAAGGGCCTGGAGAGCAAGGCTAGGGGGGAGCAGAGGATGCTGAGGGCAGAGCTCATTGCTCTCTGCAGCAGCCTGAGCGGCGGCTGCAGCCAGGTGAGGGTTGGGCTCTGCTCCCCAGTCTCAGGTGATAGAAGGAGAGGAAATGGCCTGGGACTGTGCCAGGGGAGGGTTAGGTTGAAGCTGAGGAACCGTTTCTGTGCTGCAAGAGTGGTGAGGGACTGGCACAGGCTGCCCAGGGAGGTGGTGGAGTCCCCATGCCTGCAGGTGTTCCAGCAAGCTGTGGCCATGGCACTTGTGGCCATGGTTTGGTGGCCATGGTGGGGCTGGGCTGCTGCTTGGTGATCTCAGAGGGCTTCTCCAGCTGAAACAATTCTCTGATTCTCTGCTCACCTCATGAGACTGGGCTGGGAGAGGGTTCGGATGCTGCTGCAAATTGTCCCTGCAGCATCAGCACCAGGTGGAGAGTGAGTTTGTTCTGACAATAACAGCAGCCCCTGGCTGGTCCTGATGAGGGGAAGCTCTTTGCTGGTGCTCTGGAACAACTCTGATCTGCTCTGGTTCCTGCTGACAAAGGAGGGGGTTGTGAAACGCCTGGGCCAGGGGCAGGCCCTGCAGTGACAGAGGCCTGGTGAGCAAATCTCATTGCAAGGGGCACCTAAAGCCTCTTGTACCCAGGGGTTACCCAATCCCAGCTTAGCAGAACGAAACCCACCCATCTGCATGCCACAGGAGCCCGGGGCTTGGGTAGAGGCAGGGAGGAAGCTGGCTCCAGGCTGTGAGTGGTGATGGATGGAGAGGTTGCCCTGGCAACAGCTTGCTCTAATTGTGAGCCATTAGCAGCGACGAGACCTGGATGGCTCCAGCCGGGAGTTAATGAAAGGCAAAGGAATGGCAGAGGACAGGAGCAGCTCCAGAGCACACCTGGGGAATGGGGACAGTTGGTCTGAGAGCAGTCCCCAACTCTTTCTGTATTCCTGAGGAGTTTTCCTGCGGGTGTGCAATGATTGATGCTGAGGAGCTGCGAGCACAGCAGGATGCCCGAGGGCTGCACAGGGCAGCTGGGCACTGGGGCACAACTGAGGGGGAGAAGCTGGCTGAGGGGACAGGGATGTCACAGAGCCCCAGCGTGGTGGGGGCTGGAAGGGACTTCTGGAGCTCAGCCAGCCCAAGCCCCTGCCAAAGCAGGGCACCCACAGCAGCTTGCCCAGCAGCACAGTGCCCAGCTGGCCTTGCAAGCTCTCCACACAAGGACACTCCACAGCCTCTCTGGGCAGCCTGCTCCAGGCCTCCAGCACCCTCACAACAAACAACTTTCTCCTCCTGCTCAGGTGGAACCAGTTTGTGCCCAGTGCCCCTTGTGCTGTCCCTGGACACCACTGACAAGGTCCAAGCCACATCCTTTGCCCCCCCCCCCCCAGCTTCTTCATCTGTTGCTGAGAGTTGAGAAGATTCTATGCAGATTCTGGACCCCAGCAAAGGCTGGAGAAAGACCTCCTGGAGAGCTGCCCTGCAGTGCTGGCAGAGATCAGCCTCTCTCAGGAGGGTGCTTTGAGGGTTCACTTCATTCTTTTGCCCTCTTTCTGGGCAGGATTAATAGATTTGTAGAGTGGGTTGGGTTGGAAAGGACCTTCCAGCTCATCCAGTGCCAACCCCTGTCACAGGCAGGGACACCTCCCACCAGCCCAGGCTGCTCAAGGCCTCATCCAGCCTGGCCCTGAACACTCGCAGGAGCTTGCCAACCTCCTGTGTGGTTCTGAACCCACCCCAGGGCCGCTCTGGATGACTCTACCGGGGCAGTGTTGGGTGCGGTGCTGCCAGGGCAGTGTTTGGGGCAGTGTTGGGTGCGGTGCTGCCGGGACAGTGTTTGGGGCAGTGTTGGGTGCGGTGCTGCCGGGACAGTGTTTGGGGCAGTGTTGGGTGCGGTGCTGCCGGGACAGTGTTTGGGGCAGTGTTGGGTGCGGTGCTGCCGGGACAGTGTTTGGGGCAGTGTTGGGTGCGGTGCTGCCGGGACAGTGTTTGGGGCAGTGTTGGGTGCGGTGCTGCCGGGACAGTGTTTGGGGCAGTGTTGGGTGCGGTGCTGCCGGGACAGTGTTTGGGGCAGTGTTGGGTGCGGTGCTGCCGGGACAGTGTTTGGGGCAGTGTTGGGTGCGGTGCTGCCGGGGCAGTGTTTGGGGCAGTGTTGGGTGCGGTGCTGCCGGGGCAGTGTTTGGGGCAGTGTTGGGTGCGGTGC
>WBNM01045799.1:79634-117032 GCA_013399055.1 Ramphastos sulfuratus
GCGGGGGGGGCGCGGTTTGGGGCAGTGTTGGGTGCGGCGCTGCCGGGGCAGTGTTGGGGGCAGTGTTGGGGGCAGTGTTGGGTGCGGCGCTGCCGGGGCAGTGGTCGGTGTGGCGCTGCCGGGGCGGTGCCGCCGCTGTGGGCTGCAGCCGCGGGGGCTCCATCGCCATGGCAACCTGGTAAGGCTCAGCAGCTACCAGGGCTGCCAAACACATCAGTGCCTGTGACCTGCAGCTCGCCCAAGGAGCCAACCTGCGCGGCACGGACCTGCTGTGCCCAGCAAAGGCGCTGAGGTAGCAGGAACCAGCCTGGGCACCCAGGGGAGGTTTGGAAGCCCCTGGAGCAGGCTGCCGGGGTGTGGGGGGAAGGAGTCTCCTCCACAGGCTTTCAAGGGCTGCCTGGGAGTGTTCCTGCGTGACCTGCTTTAGGTGACCCTGCGGTGGCAGGGGGCTTGGGCTGGATCATCTCCAGAGGTCCCTTCCAACCTCTGCCACCCTGCGGTTCTGTACTTTGGGTACCTGCAGCTCTCACACTGCCTGAGAAGTCTGTTCCTGCTCACACCACCTCATGTCCTCTCTTCAAGGTTTGAGTGTACCCAACTCTTGACATCACCTCCTGGTTCCCCTTCCAAGTTGCTCCCTGAGCTGTCTGCTCTTGCCTAGGTGCCATTCCCACCAGGAGCTATCCAGGAGGGTACCCATCACAGTGTGCTGCATGCACATCAGGCTGCAGGGACACAGCCAAGGCAGGCAGAAATTCTGGATGGTGAGGGTGGGCAGACACTGGCACAAGGCTGCCCAGAGATGTCCCTCCATGGGGGTGTTCAAGGCCAGGCTGGATGAGGCCACGAGCAGCCTGGGCTGGTGGGAGATGCCCCTGCCCATGGCAGGGGTTGGCACTGGGTGATCTCGAAGGTCCCTTCTAACCCAACCCACTCTAGGATTCCACGAATCCTGGGTTGGTTTTACGCAGGCTCTCAGGCCGAGGGTTGCAGGATTTGGGGTTTGGGTTTGTTTGCTCCCTCTCTGTTGAATTATTCAGCAGCTGGAGTGAGTGAAATTAGAGCTTGCTGGAGTGGTGACGTTTGGAGTGTAAGAAGGATCGCAAAATCTATTTCATTTGAACTCTAATCTCTGGCCATGTATAAAATGAATAAAATGCAATAAGTGTGGAGAGAAGATGATTTATAACAGCAGCTGAAGCCTGGCACTGAATGCCCTGCAATGCCAAGCCTCTGTGGCAGTCAATTTAGCAGCACAGCCGAGAAGGGGAGGAAGGAGCTGAAGGCTTCTCTCTGATGATGTCATCTCAGGGAGAAGTGACAGATGAATTATTGGGAGCTGAAAGCAGCTCAGTGCTCAGGCAGCCAGAGAGGGAAAAGCCATTATTTTAATCATGGCAGCTGGGGATGGTTCATCACTTCTGCTGCTCCCTGAGTGATGTGGAGCTGGCTCTACAGCTGTGACAGCAAACGGCGCCGGCGCCCGAGGGCTGCCGGTGGCACCTCTGGAGCCGCTCACTTCTGGGGGTGCTGCACACAGAGCCAAACTCATACAAGCATTCAGTTGGTTGGGCTGGAAAAGGCCTCCAGGGTCGTTGAGTCCAACCCAAGCCCACCATGGCCGTCAAATCACATCCCCAGGTGCCATGGCCACACCTCTCTTGCACACCTCCAGGCATGGGGACTCCACCACCTCCCCGGGCATCCCGTGCCAGTCCCTGACCGCTCTCGCAGTAAAGGAATTGTTCCTCATCTCCTACCTGGCACAGCTTCAGGCCACTGAAATGTCTTGTCACCTGGAGGACTTTGAGCCAGAGAATCATAGAGTGGTAGGGCTTGGAAGGGACCTCTGAAGTTCACCAAGTCTAAGCCTGCCAAAGCAGGATCATGCAGGCCAGGCCACACAGGACCACATCTAGGTTGGTGTTGAATGTCTCTGGAGACAGAGACTCCGCAAACCTCCCTGGGCAGCCTGCTCCAGGGCTCCAGCACCCAAGCAAATGACCAAAGGGAACAAGAATGAGATGAAGTAGCCTGAAATTGTGCCAGGGGAGGGGTAGGTTGGAGATGAGGGAAAATTTCTGTGCTGCAAGAGTGGTCAGGGACTGGTCCACGCTGCCCAGGGAGGTGGTGGAGTCCCCATGCCTGGAGGTGTTCTGGAACTGTGTGGCTGTGACACTTGTGGCCATGGTTTGGTGGCCATGGTGATAGTTGGTTGCTGATTGGACTGGGTGACCTGAGAAGGCTTTTGCAACCTTAAGGACTCTGTGGTTCAGCACTCCTGTTACCTGCACAGCTCTGGTGTGTGGTGTTGTCCTTGCTGAGCTAGTAGCCACCAGAGGCAGGGAAGGGTCTGCTCTTTGTGAGTGTGCCTGAGGCTCTGTGGTGTCCCCACGCTGCTGCTCTTCCTCCCAGCATGATCCCTGTGCACTGAGGTCTGTCATAGCATCACTCAAGTGGCTTCCTTCAGCTGCCTTCCTCTTCTGAGGGGTCCTCCTGCACTGCAGAGCTCCTCAGGGCTCTCTGCCTGAAGCAGAAAGCTCCTCTTTGTCTCTCTGAGGTGCTTTGGGAGCTGGGTCATGTCAGGTGGAGGACCATGAGGTGCACCTCTGGCACAGGCTGAGGTGTGGTGCAGAGCAGGGAGGATGTGTGCACTGTGCCAGCCCCTGTGCCCCTGGGATAGCTGCCCACAGATGTCTGCAGCCTGCTGCCATGGCCCAACCTGCGCACCATGGGCTGCATTTCCTGCTCCCATGGCTGCAGACAAGGCCTGGGCTTTAATCCCTGCCAGGAGAGAGCAGAGGTGGGCATGGAACTGGTTATTTGTAGTCCTGCAAGCAGAGAAGCAATCACTAGCCCCAGCCCCTGCTGTGCTGCTTGTGCAGGAGCAGTGAATGTTGTCCTGCAGTGCCACACTGCTGACTTGGGCACCTCTGGGGATGAACTGGGCCAGCTGAGCTGCCTGAGTGGGCACCTCTGGGGATGAACTGGGCCAGCTGAGCTGCCTGAGTGGGCACCTCTGGGGATGAACTGGGCCAGCTGAGCTGCCTGAGTGGGCACCTCTGGGGATGAACTGGGCCAGCTGAGCTGCCTGAGTGGGCACCTCTGGGGATGAACTGGGCCAGCTGAGCTGCCTGAGTCGATACTGCAGTGGGTGGAACACGAAGGGTTTGGCTGCTGGCCTGAAGCTGTTAAGGTTGCTCTGTTCCCTGCTCTACTGGTGGTGCTTCCTCACATCCAGACCCCTTCTCACTCCCTCCTTGGTCTCTTAGTAGGAGTAAAAATGGTCTCTGGTTTAAGGCTGGGCAGACACTGCCCAGACACAGCCTGGAATCAGATTCCTGGTGCCTGGGGTAGCTGAGGAGCTGCCACCTAAAGCCAGCTCCCCACACTCTGTGCTGTCTGCTCAGGTTATCAGGAGCAAAGAGGGGGAAGCCTTCAGAGGAAGAGGGAACTGTTGGGACACAGAGGTGGATTAAAACTGCTGTGGGTGACAAGTGCACCATGAGCCAGCCGTGTGCCCTCCTGGCCAAGAAGGGCACTGGGCTCCTGGAGTGCATGGAGTGTGCCCAGCAGGCCAAGGTGGGTTCTGCTCCCACTCTGCTCTGCCCTGGTGAGACCACAGCCACAGGACTGGGTCCAGCTCTGGGCTCCCCAATTGCAGAGAGGCAGAGAACTGCTGGAGAGAGTCCAGGGCAGGCTGCAGAGCTGCTGAGGGGCCTGGAGCAGCTCTGGGAGCAGCAAAAGCTGAGAGCCCTGGGGCTGAGAGCCTGCACAAGAGCAGCCCCAGAGGGCAGCTGAGCAATGCTCAGCAAGACACAAAGGAGCTGTGGGGGGCAAGAGGCTGGGGCCAGGCTCTGCTCAGTGGTGCCCAGGGACAGCACAAGGGGCAGTGGGCACAGACTGGAGCCCAGGAGGCTCCATGTGAGCAGGAGGAGAAAGTTGTTTGTTGTGAGGGTGCTGGAGGCCTGGAGCAGGCTGCCCAGAGAGGCTGTGGAGTGTCCTTGTGTGGAGAGCTTGCAAGGCCAGCTGGGCACTGTGCTGCTGGGCAAGCTGCTGTGGGTGCCCTGCTTTGGCAGGGGCTGGGTGAGCTCCAGAGGTCCCTTCCAGCCCCTCCATGCTGGGGTCTGTGTGACTCTGTGCACTGTCACTTCTGGCTGGGTGTGGGCCACTGGGACCAGAGTCTCAGAGCACACTTTGAGATTCCAGACCTGTCACTTCCCACATTTTTCTTCTTGAACCAAAGCTCTTGGAAGCTCATTTTTGTGTTTAATAAAGGTTTCTCATTCTTCTGTTTGCACTAAAATAAAAGTAGAGAGCAAGAGAGCAAGAGGGAGTCTTCCAATGGCCTGGCAGAGCCTCCTGGGAGACCTCCACTCTGCCTGCTCCCTGGGTAGGAACATTTGTCCTAATTCTGTAAAAAAAAGAAAGGGGGAGGGGGTGAGATAAATTAGTTTGTGATAACAGGAGGCCAAAAATATCTGCAGTTAGCACTTGATTACCATGTTACAAAATAGCACAACTGGCTGCACAATTATGGAGCTGAGCGAGGTGCCAGGAGAGCTGCTGGTGAGCAGGCTGGGAATGCAGAGTGCCAGCCTGCAGGGAGGCTTCCTGCCTCCTGAGGGCACTTCTCTGCAGCTCAGAGGGCAGCTTCTGTGGCCTAGCAGTTGGGCATGGGGTTAAACCCAGCTGCAAATGCAGTTAAATCCAGCTGGAGACTGGAGCTGAGCCCAGCTGCTGGTTGGTCACCAGTGGTGCTCCCCAGGGCTCACTGCTGGCTCCAGCTCTCTTTAACATCCTTAGCAGTGACCTGGGTGAGGGATTGAGGCACCTACAGTGAGCTGGCAGGTGGCACCAAGCTGGGTGGCACTGTTGGTCTGCTGGAGGGTAGGGAGGCTCTGCAGAGGGAGCTGGCCAGGCTGGGTCCATGGCCTGAGGTCGGTGGGTTGAGATTTGACAAAGCCAAGGGCTGGGTCCTGCACTTGGGTCACAGCAACCCCATGAAGGCTCCAGGCTGGGGGCAGTGGCTGGAAACTGCCCAGCAGAAAAGGACCTGGGAGTGGTGGTTGACAGCAGCTGGAGATGAGCCAGGGTGTGCCCAGGTGGCCAGGAAGGGCACCAGCAGCCTGGCCTGGATCAGGAATCATGTGGGCAGCAGGAGGAGGCAAGAGGTTGTGCCCCTGGACTGGGCACTGACGAGGCTGCGCCTTGAGTGCTGGGTTCAGATTTGGGCAAGGGGCACTGGGCACAAACTGGAACATCAGAAGTTGAATCTGAACATGAGGAGGAAGTTGTTTAATTTTGGGGTGATGGACACTGGAGCAGGCTGCCCAGAGAGGTGGTAAAGTCTCCACCCCTGGAGGCATTCCAAGCCTGCCTGGATGTGTTCCTGTGTGACCTTCTCCAGGTGACCCTGCCTCGGCAGGGAGGTTGGACTGGATGATCTGCAGAGGTCCCATGCTGGCAGCCTCTCCAGCCAGCACACAGCAGTTATTAGCCTCCCATCGTCCCTTCAGTCTTCCTTTGTGTTTGGTGTCTCCCATTTGCATTCTTCTCAGAAAGCTTTGGGGAGTTTCTCAGGAGGAGGGAAGAAGGAAAGGAACAGTTCCACCTAAGCAGCATTTCCATGTCTGCCTGGGAGAGCCACAAAGCAGAGATAAGGCAGACAAAGCCCAGCCCTGCCCGACAGGCATATCTCTGGGTGCCCTTATCTCCCGAGGCTGCCTCTGGGGTGAGCAGCATTGTGTGGCACTCAGCTGCCCTTGTTCTACACAGCTCTTTTCTCTCTCTCCTTTTATCTCCCCTTGGCGTTTGCAAGGTAGGAACCTGCCCAGCTTGGTGCTGCACTACACCCCCTGACTGCTAATCGGTTAACCTTCAGCCCCCTGAGAGCAGAAGGAAAGAACAACTGATCATGGAATGCTGGAGTGGCTCAGGGTGGAAGGGACCTCAGGGATCATCTCCTCAACCTCTCCGCCATGGCCGGGGACACCTTCCACCAGCTGCTCGAGGCTGCTCGAGGCCTCATCCAGCCTGGCCTTGAACCCCTCCAGGGAGGGAACATCCACAGCCTCCCTGGGCAGCCTGTGCCCGTCTCTCCCCACCCTCCCTGTCCACAATTTCTTCCTCCTCTCCACTCTCAGTCTCCCCTCTCCCAGCTCCAAGCCATTGTCCCTCCTTCTGGCACTCCCAGCCCTTGTCACAAGTCCCTCCCCAGTTCTCCTGGAGACCTTTCAGGTCCTGGAAGGCAGCTTCAGGGTCTCTCTAGAGCCTTCTACAGGCTGCACAGCCCCAACTCTCCCAGCCTGCCCCCAGCCATCCCCAGGGTAAGTTGTGTCCAGTAGACACCAGACCCCTACTGGTGCAGCCCCTGGAACGCTGCCACTGGCCACAGCAGTTCCTAGCACTGAGCCTCCAAAGATGCTGCTGCTCTGGCAGGCAGCTGGTGTGGGCTGGACCTGGAGGGGGTTTGCATGCAGAGGTCTCAGCCTGGGGGGGGTTTGGTTTCAGGCTGCTTACAGAGGACCACAGCAGTTCCTAGCACTGAGCCTCCAAAGATGCTGCTGCTCTGCCAGGCAGCTGGTGCAGGTTGGACCTGGAGGGGGTTTGTATGCAGAGGTCTCAGCTCGGGGGGGTTGGTTTCAGGCTGCTTACAGAGGGCTGTAGCCGCCTGGCTGAGGCTGGCAGCCCAGCGCCTGCCGCCCGTCCGGCAGCTCTGCAGCGCTGTCTCCCGTCTTGTGTCTCCTAGCTCTACATCCAAACCACCACCCTCACCATATCCATGAACTTAAGTGCTTCAGTGGCCCTGGGGATGCTGTACATGCCGAAGGTCTACATCATCATCTTCCACCCGGAGCTGAACGTGCAGAAGCGGAAGCGCAGCTTCAAGGCGGTGGTGACGGCAGCCACCATGTCCTCGCGCCTCTCGCACAAGCCCAGCGACAGGCCCAACGGCGAGGCCAAGACCGAGCTCTGCGAGAGCATGGACCCCAACAGTGAGTACTGCCCCCTGGGCTGCAGCCTTCTCTGCCCTGGGCCTCTCCCCTGGGGAGCTTGGGGATGGCAGCTCTCGCTGAGAGCATCCCTGCCCCTGCTGGGGGGGTGGGGAGGCTGGAGGAGGTGATCTCTGGGGCCCCTTCTGAGCTGGGCCACCCTAGGGTGTCTCACACCCATCTAGGTTTACTTTCAATGCTCTCTGTTTTCTCCTTGCCTTTTGGAGCTGTGCCAGTTGGCAGCAGCTCCTCCAGGAGCCATTTGGTAGCTGTGAGTAACTCCTCCTCCTTTCCCTCCTCTGTGAGTAAGAGATCAGCAGCAGCCTTGAGTAGCTTTGTCAAACTCAGACCTCTTGGAATAGCAAAAAAAGCCAGACAGGGACTTGTGACAAGGGCTGGCAGTGCCAGGAGGAGGGACAATAGCTTTGAGCTGGGAGAGGGAAGAAATTCTGGGCAGTGAGAGTGGACAGACACTGGCACAGGCTGCCCAGAGAGGCTGTGGATGTCCCCTCCCTGGAGGTGTCCAAGGCCAGGCTGGATGAGGCCTTGAGCAAGCTGTGCTGGTGGGAGGTGTCCCTGCCCATGGCAGGGATTGGCACTGGGTGAGCTTCCAGGTCCCTTCCAACCCCAGCCCGTTCTGTGATGACCCTGGCAGGTGGAGATTCCAAGATGGATGGAGGGACAAGTTCCCAGCTCCTGGGCAAGTCCTCTCACCTGGGCTCTGACTGGTTCTTTGCTGGAACTCCACCAACCCTGAGGATGCCCATGTCAGGATTTTTTTTTCCAGTCCTTCTGCAAATCTCTGCCAGTGGTTTAAAAAGGAAAACAGCTGCCAGAGCTGCCTGCAGTGTCCTCAGCCTGGGATAGCACCAAATTACACACTGAGGCCAGCAAGCCTCATCTGCATTAGAATCTGGAAGGAGCTAAGGAGGAAGACAGCTACACAACTTTGGCAGCAGCTTAGGGAGGTTCAGGCACATCTGCAGTGTTCCTGCAGCCCAACTCTGCCCGTGCAGAGCCTTTCCCTGCAGTGCTTTGCACATCCATTTGCTGCTGAGCTCCCTGCCATTTGCTGGCTGTTCACTGCTGCTGGAGGAGCTGCCCTGGAGCAGGAACTCTGCTGTCACAGCACAGTGGCAGCTCTTATGACAGCAGCTTATTGGCACTGCCCTGTTCCTTGCCTTCACTGCCCCTGCTGTGGTTTTTTCTCCAAGGTCTGCTCATGCAGGAGTACAGAACTGAAGCCTGAGGAGGGCAGATTGAGACTGGAGATGCGAAAGAAGTTCTGGACAGTGAGGGTGGTGAGACATTGGGACAGGTTGAGGGTGGTGAGACACTGGCACAGGTTGCCCAGGGAGGCTGTGTAGCACAGAATCACCCAACATGATTGAGTTGGGTGAGAATCACCCAACGTGTTGAGTGATTCTGTGCTCCACAACCTCCCTGGAGGTCTTCTGTGCTCCCCAACCTCCCTGGAGGTGTCCAGGACCAGGTTGGATGAGGCCTTGAGCAGCCTGGGCTGGAAGGAGGTGTCCCTGCCTATGGCGGGGAGTTGGCACTGGATGAGCTTGAAGCTCCCTTCCAACCCAACCCAATCTCTGCTCTCTACTTCCCCCCCTTGCTGGGATGCTGCTGCTGAGAGACAACCTCAGTACTGGCTTCAGCCACTCCTTAGGATGCTTGGGCAGCATTAGCTAGGTCAGAAAAGGGCTTTGAGGATAGAGGGAGAGAAAGGAGGAGGAGGAGGGAGTGGGATCTGGAAAGTCACCTGGGAAGGGCTGAGTGTGTGCTGCTGGGCTGTGTTCCACTCGTTGCTGTTCTGCTCCAACGAGTTGCAATTAGTTTCTCTTCCAAAAAAAACAAACCAAAAAAACCCCAAATCTTAACATTTCCACTCAGAGGCAACAAAAAAGAGAACAAAGTTCAGACGATGCTTTCAGGCTCAGCTCAGTGTGGGAGGAGAGAGAACTGCAGTCCCCTGAGGGTGTCCCTGCCCAGGCCAGGGGGTTGGAACCTTTAAGGCCCCTTCCAACCCAAACCATTCTGTGAATGCATGAACTGCAGCTTGGGGGTTTCCTGCCTTGGGTTCCCCTCCTCACTCTGCTCTGCTGCTTTCAGACTTCTGGGAGTATTTTCTGCCCAGCTCCACCAAAGAGCAGTCAGGAGGAATATTCACTACAAAGACTACTGACCTAACCCCACCCTGTTTGTGATCAACTCCCCCCCACCCCGACTTGCTCACCCAAGGCTACCTTCCAGGATGTATTTTTAACTGAGAGGAGAAGAACTAGGGACAGGATCCCTGTGGATGCCAAGAGCTGCCCATTTCTGCCCCTAAGCATCCAACCTTCAGTGCTTGTTTAGGTAACACTGATTTAAAACCTGGGGCTAAAGCCCACAGGGGGGCAAACCCCTCCCAACTCCAGTGCATGAAGGGAGGATCCTCTCTGTGAGCTCATCTCCAGGATCCTCAGGGTGTGGATTTGCTTCTTCAAGCCAAGCAGTCAGGAGTTGGGCAACAGCATTAATTTCTTTGTCTTTCTCCAATTCCTGGGGAGTTTAAGTCGTTTATGGTATGGGAACCCCCTGCTGTTAATTATTGATCTGTCTAGAGAGCAGCATCCCTTCACATCCTCATCTGCACCCACTGCTGCTGATTCATTCCCTGGATCTGCCTGTTAATGGAAGTGATTAGAAAATCAAATGACATCAGACTGCTGCTGCACTTGGAGTATTTGGGTAGATTTAATCCCAGGGTAGGCTACTACTAGCAGTAGGTAGTAGGAGCTTCCCTCTAGCTTGTCAGTCAGCCCCCTCATCAGGCTGCACTCAGCATGGGCTTGGGCTAGGTGACCTTTGGAGAGCCCTCCCAACCCAGAGCATTCCATGACTCTGTGTTAATGGCAGTTAAAACACCTGGACTGGGGTGGGGGTTTCTATTTCAGTGGCTTAAAAGAAGTATTTGCAGTTGTGTTTTTAGGTGGGAAAACTAAAATTCATGTTAATGAGCTCAAAAAAACCAAACCCAAATCATCCCAGCACAAGCCCCCAAGCTTCCTTGTCATTGAAACTTCCTTTTTAATGCAGAGATCCTTCCTCAGTAATGCAGGTGATGGACACTGGCTGTGGTGTCCATAAAGAATGAAGCTTTTGCTGTCCTCTCAGCAATTTGACTTCCCAAACAATTATTTTATCCATCAGATGGGGAAATGTTCAGAGCTTTACCAACTGGGAAAGAGGAAATGCGACTAAAAGGTTGGCCCAGGTGCTTGCAGTGGTGCTGGGAGTGGTTTGTTAACTGCTCAGCCTCCAAAGAAAGCAAAAACTCTGCAGTCTCTTCTCCAATTGGCTTTGATCCACCGAGGATGGCTAAGAATTGCCTGCGGGGGGGAGGTGGCTGCAGCAGGCACGGTCCTGCTTGCTCTGAGGAGCACAGGGAAGGGAAGTTCTGGCTGAGAATTCTCCTCCAGGCTCCTCTGGAACTCCCTGGGTCAGGCTGAAGGTTAATTAATTAGAGGGGATTAAAGGCTGAGACTCATCAGCACAGTGTTGATGAGCCAGCTTGGGTGCAGGCCTCATGTAGCTGCCAAGGGTTTTCCTCCTAAGTGCTGAAGTACAGTTGGCTTTTCACTTTGATTTTCTATCCTGCTTCACGGTGCTGGTTCATGCCTTGTGCTGGAGACTGCAGCTGCCATTTCTCCTGAAAATCCACAAATCTTTCACCCCTTCCACAGAACTGCAACTCCTGAGCCACCAGGGCTGGGCTGCCCAGTTCAGGAAGGACAGGGATAGACTGGAGAGAGTCCAGTGGAGGCTACAAGGATGCCAGAGGGCCTGGAACATCTGTGTGGTGAGGAAGGGCTGAGAGCCTGCAGAGGAGAGGGCTGAGAGGAGGAGACCTCACTGATGTCTATAAATATCTGAGGGGTGGGGGGCAAAAGGATGGGGACAGACTCTGCTAATGGTGCCCAGGGACAGGACAAGGGGCAATGGGCACAAACTGGAGCCCAGGAGGTTCCACCTCAACATGAGGAGAAAGTTGTTTGGTGTGAGGGTGCTGGAGGCCTGGAGCAGGCTGCCCAGAGAGGCTGTGGAGCCTCCTGTCTGGAGACTTTCAAGACTGATCTGGATGTGTTCTGGGTGACCCACCCTGGGTGACCCACCCTGGGTGACCCTGCTTTGGCAGTGGGGTTGCACTCTGATCTCAGGGGCTCCAAGGAGGTCTCTAGTCCTGCTCTGGCAGGGGAGTTGGCCTGGATGATCTCCAGAGGTCCCTTCCAACCCTCACCATTCTGTGGTTCTGTGTCTTTGGCTGCATTTCACCCTAGCTGAGAAGATGCTTCCTACCAGGTCTGAAGCTGAGCAGATAGTGAGAGCTTCTGCTTCTGTTTCTGCTGGAAGCACAATGTCAGACTATGAGAGAAACATTTGAGCCTCCACCCCATAGTTAGCTTGTATGGAGGTTTCCATCTAATTACTCCTTCTCCCCAGCAGTGGAGGTTTAATTCGTGGCTTTGCTAAGAGGAGTGACAGAGAAATCAACATCTCCGTTGTCTGCTAATGAGGAGATTGGGGCTGGCTGGGCAGGCCTCTCTGGAAGGCTGCTTCCTTCCCTTTGAAGCAGTCAGGAGAAGGAAGCTGAGCTCCCAGGCTCCACTGGGAAGATGCTTCCTTGTGGGAATAGGGATGGAACATGGTGCAGAGGGACGTGGCTTAGCACCAGCCTTGGTCGAGCTGGAGAACACTTGGACTGGATGAGCTTAAAGGGCTTCTCCAGCCAGCACCATTCAATGGCTTGGCAGCACAGGGAGCCTTGGTCTGCCAGAGTCCCCACTCCCAGTGCCGTGGGGGAGGTGTCCCTGTCCATCAGAATGGCTCTCAGTAGATGAGCAGACCAGTAGGAGACAGTAGAGCAGGAGGCCTGCAGCATCTCAGCCAAGGCTGAGCATGCAAGAAAAAGCTTCTTCCCCTTCAGGGTGCTGAGCCCTGGAATCTCCTGTCTGGAGAGCTTCCAAGCCCAGCTGGGCACTGTGCTGCTGGGCAAGCTGCTCTGGGTGCCCTGCTTTAGCAGGGGAGTTGGGCTGGATGGTCTCCAGAGGTCCCTTCCACCCCCACCATGCAGGGGTTGTGTGGTCAGTGACAAAGCAGTGCTGGAAGATGGAGCAGCTCCCGGCAAGAGGCTTTCCTTGAGGAGTTTGGTTGAGGTCTGTAGAGAAGTGGCAAAAGAGGTGGCACCATGGAGGAGCCAGAAACCCTGGAGGTTTCAAACCTCTCAGTGCTCAGGTGGATCCTCAGCAGTGTGAGAATGTGGTGGACTTTGATGTGTTCTGGTGCTTGGAGGGCTCAGTGCCTGTTCTGACACATCCCAGTGGCAGAGTCCTCATCCCTGCAGGGGCTTCAAAGCTGTGGAGCTGTGGTGCTGAGGGATGTGGTTTGGTGGTGCCCTGGCAGTGCTGGGTTTGTTGTTGGACTCAATAGTCTTAAAGGTCTCTTCCAACCAGAATGCTTCTGTGACTCCATGATTCTAAGCTGCTTTTCTCCCTTTCATCTGTTATTAAGGAGAAGTGAAGTGGGTAGAAGCTGGCAGTCGTCTCAGCTGAAGTGCAGTCCCTGCCCCGTGTCCCCAGGCAGCCTTCTGCACGTCCCCATGGCCAAACAGAGCTTCCCTGTGCACTCCTTCCTCTCTCTCACAACCTGTGTGCCCACCCTTGCTGTCCTCCATGCACTGAGAACAGACATTGGCTTTGCGGGCTCCCATCAGCAAGCTGTGGGTGGTGCATGTGGAACAAAAGCATCTCCTGCCCCTGCAGAGCTGCAGACAGCTCCTGTGCTGTGTACTCATTCCTGTTCACCCTCAGTCTCACTGGCATGCCCTTGCCTCTTCCATCTCACTGAGCAACTGAAGTGGATGTTGAGGAACCTGAGAGCGACTGCCTGGGTGAGGAGGGACTGGGGAGGCTTAAAATGGGCCAAAGGCCAAAAGCAAAAAATCTTAAGCTGCAGCCAAAATGTTAAACCAAAGCCAAAATCTTAATCTAAAATCTTGAACCGAAGGCAGAATCTTAAAACTAAAGTTGAGACCTGAAACTGAAGGCAAAGTCTTAAACAGCCAAAATCTTAAACCGAAGCCAAAGTCTTCGATTAAGGCAAAATCTAAACTAGGGACAAAATCTGGAACTAAAACCAAAACTTTGAACTGAGCCAAAATCTTAAACTAGAGCAAAATCTTAAAGTAAAGCCAAACTCTTAAGATGAAGCCAAAATCTTAAAGTAGAGCAAAACCTAAAGCCCAAATTAAGCCAAACTCTAAACCGAAGCCAAAATCTCAAATTAAAGCAAAATCTAAAGGTGAAACCTGAAACAGAGCCAACAGCTTCGACTGAAGCCAGAGCCTCCAGCTGAAGGCAGCACCCAAGCTGCAGCCCAAGCACTCAGGGTGCGCTCAGCAGCAGGCAGAGGCCAGCAGCAAGCCCCAGCCCGGCGCGGTCAGCGCTGGCTGAGCTCTGCACCTTGCTGCGCACTGCTGAGCCCTGCGCACTGCCGGGCTCTGCGCACTGCCGCGCACCGCTGGGCCCTGCGCTCTGCTGGGCCTTGCGCACTGCCGCGCACCGCTGGGCCCTGCGCTCTGCTGGGCCTTGCGCACTGCCGCGCACCGCCGGGCCCTGCGCTCTGCTGGGCCTTGCGCACTGCCGCGCACCGCCGGGCCCTGCGCTCTGCTGGGCTCTGTGCACTGCCGCACACTGCCGGGCCCTGCACTCTGCCAGGCTTTGTGCACTGCTGCACACTGCTGGGCCTTGTGCACTGCTGCACACTGCCAGGCTCTGCACTCTGCCGGGCTTTGTGCACTGCTGTGCACTGCCGGGCTCTGCGCACTGCCGCGCTCGCTGCTGCCCGCGCGCCCGCAGCCATCCCAGCCGCTCCCCGGGGTCGGTGCCACAGCCGGCGGCAGTGGGGCTGAGCAGAGCCCTCTGGACCTACCACTGTATTTATCTTCCTGTAGACTGCACCCCAGGCAGAAAGAGTGTTCAAAAGTCTGTCACTTGGTACACTCTGCCACCCACTGTATAGCTTTGGCCTGCCTGCCGCCAAGGTAAGGAACCACCTGGATTCTTGTGCCTTTCTTATCCACTTAGTAGCATTATTAGCCTCCACTTATTCCCATCCTTATTCCCATCCTTATTCCTGTCCTTATTCCTGTCTTTTTTTAATCCTTATTCCCATCCTTATTCTCATCCCTATTACTGTATTAATTTATTATTATTATTATTACTACTGTGTTAATATTGTTAGCAGTATTACATTGTTAAATTGGTAGTAACATTGGTACTTAACAGTATGATGATGGTGGCAGTGATGGTGATGGTAGTGATGATGGTGATGCCCCAGCAAAAGAAGGAGCTGCTGNAGCTGCTTTTCTCCCTTTCATCTGTTATTAAGGAGAAGTGAAGTGGGTAGAAGCTGGCAGTCGTCTCAGCTGAAGTGCAGTCCCTGCCCCGTGTCCCCAGGCAGCCTTCTGCACGTCCCCATGGCCAAACAGAGCTTCCCTGTGCACTCCTTCCTCTCTCTCACAACCTGTGTGCCCACCCTTGCTGTCCTCCATGCACTGAGAACAGACATTGGCTTTGCGGGCTCCCATCAGCAAGCTGTGGGTGGTGCATGTGGAACAAAAGCATCTCCTGCCCCTGCAGAGCTGCAGACAGCTCCTGTGCTGTGTACTCATTCCTGTTCACCCTCAGTCTCACTGGCATGCCCTTGCCTCTTCCATCTCACTGAGCAACTGAAGTGGATGTTGAGGAACCTGAGAGCGACTGCCTGGGTGAGGAGGGACTGGGGAGGCTTAAAATGGGCCAAAGGCCAAAAGCAAAAAATCTTAAGCTGCAGCCAAAATGTTAAACCAAAGCCAAAATCTTAATCTAAAATCTTGAACCGAAGGCAGAATCTTAAAACTAAAGTTGAGACCTGAAACTGAAGGCAAAGTCTTAAACAGCCAAAATCTTAAACCGAAGCCAAAGTCTTCGATTAAGGCAAAATCTAAACTAGGGACAAAATCTGGAACTAAAACCAAAACTTTGAACTGAGCCAAAATCTTAAACTAGAGCAAAATCTTAAAGTAAAGCCAAACTCTTAAGATGAAGCCAAAATCTTAAAGTAGAGCAAAACCTAAAGCCCAAATTAAGCCAAACTCTAAACCGAAGCCAAAATCTCAAATTAAAGCAAAATCTAAAGGTGAAACCTGAAACAGAGCCAACAGCTTCGACTGAAGCCAGAGCCTCCAGCTGAAGGCAGCACCCAAGCTGCAGCCCAAGCACTCAGGGTGCGCTCAGCAGCAGGCAGAGGCCAGCAGCAAGCCCCAGCCCGGCGCGGTCAGCGCTGGCTGAGCTCTGCACCTTGCTGCGCACTGCTGAGCCCTGCGCACTGCCGGGCTCTGCGCACTGCCGCGCACCGCTGGGCCCTGCGCTCTGCTGGGCCTTGCGCACTGCCGCGCACCGCCGGGCCCTGCGCTCTGCTGGGCCTTGCGCACTGCCGCGCACCGCCGGGCCCTGCGCTCTGCTGGGCTCTGTGCACTGCCGCACACTGCCGGGCCCTGCACTCTGCCAGGCTTTGTGCACTGCTGCACACTGCTGGGCCTTGTGCACTGCTGCACACTGCCAGGCTCTGCACTCTGCCGGGCTTTGTGCACTGCTGTGCACTGCCGGGCTCTGCGCACTGCCGCGCTCGCTGCTGCCCGCGCGCCCGCAGCCATCCCAGCCGCTCCCCGGGGTCGGTGCCACAGCCGGCGGCAGTGGGGCTGAGCAGAGCCCTCTGGACCTACCACTGTATTTATCTTCCTGTAGACTGCACCCCAGGCAGAAAGAGTGTTCAAAAGTCTGTCACTTGGTACACTCTGCCACCCACTGTATAGCTTTGGCCTGCCTGCCGCCAAGGTAAGGAACCACCTGGATTCTTGTGCCTTTCTTATCCACTTAGTAGCATTATTAGCCTCCACTTATTCCCATCCTTATTCCCATCCTTATTCCTGTCCTTATTCCTGTCTTTTTTTAATCCTTATTCCCATCCTTATTCTCATCCCTATTACTGTATTAATTTATTATTATTATTATTACTACTGTGTTAATATTGTTAGCAGTATTACATTGTTAAATTGGTAGTAACATTGGTACTTAACAGTATGATGATGGTGGCAGTGATGGTGATGGTAGTGATGATGGTGATGCCCCAGCAAAAGAAGGAGCTGCTGCTCTTTCCCCTCCCCACCATAGAGGTGGAACTCTGCTGTCACCTGGAAGGGCTGGAGCAGATGATCCTTGAGGTCCCTTCCAACCTAGCATCCTCTGTGTCCCCACGAAGCCTTTGTCTTCAAAACCCTTTCTATGACAGTCATTAATTGCTGCTTTAAGGGGTGCAGCACCTCACACTCTGCTTGGGGGCACAAAGAAAGGTTGAGGGAGGTTCTCCTGCCCCTCTACTGTGCCCTGGTGAGGCCACAGCCACAGGACTGGGTCCAGCTCTGGGCCCTCCAGCTCAGGAGAGACAGAGAACTACTGGAGAGAGTCCAGGGCAGGCTGCAGAGCTGCTGAGGAGCCTGGAGCAGCTCTGGGAGCAGCAAAGGCTGAGAGCCCTGGGGCTGAGAGCCTGCACAAGAGCAGCCCCAGAGGGCAGCTGAGCAATGCTCAGCAAGACACAAAGGAGCTGTGGGGGGCAAGAGGCTGGGGCCAGGCTCTGCTCAGTGGTGCCCAGGGACAGCACCAGGGGCAGTGGGCACAGACTGGAGCCCAGGAGGCTCCATGTGAACAGGAGGAGAAAGTTGTTTGTTGTGAGGGTGCTGGAGGCCTGGAGCAGGCTGCCCAGAGAGGCTGTGGAGTGTCCTTGTGTGCAGAGCTTGCAAGGCCAGCTGGGCACTGTGCTGCTGGGCAAGCTGCTGTGGGTGCCCTGCTTTGGCAGGGGCTGGGCTGGCTGAGCTCCAGAGGTCCCTACCCACCCCCCCAGGCTGGGGTTAATGACCATTTCTGCTGTCTGCAGTCCCATTGCTGTGCTCAGGTGGCTTTGCCCACACCTTTGAGGCTTTGCCAGGCTATGAAAGGTGCTGCCTGGCCTCTGCAGCACTTTGCAGCTGGTGCTGGGAGAAATTCCTGTACACAGCCTTCAGAATGTTTGGCTGATCCCTAATAGGTGAGAACTTCCATCAGCAGAGGTAGGGCTGCTGCTTGAATTGAGTCTCTCAGGCAGAGGAAAACTAATCCTGGTATCTTTAGGTGGTGTAAATTGCCACTGCCGCAGCCTCCATCCAGCCCAGGCTCTTCTCAAGTGTCCAAATTGCTTTTTATTGTATTTGAATCATGCCCATTATTGTGGCTCAGGCAGCAAAGCTGATCTGAGGTGTGAGGCTCTTCCCCAGCATGAGGGTGAGCTGCTGGCCTGAGGAGCAGAGGCACAAAGGCTGATGGTGGCAGGTGTCCAGGGAAATAGACCGAAGGAGTTGGAGAGGAGAAGAGGCCACTCGAAGTCCTGTTGCAAATCAAATGTGAAAGAGTGAAGAGCAACTCTGTGGAGATGAAATGAGTGAGGGGGATGAGAAGAAAAGGAGGCAGGCAGCAGCTCCCCCAGCACCTCAGCAAGGATCCATTGTTTTCACAGCAAATGGAAAAGCCATTCAAAGCTCCAGGGAGTTGGAGTCACACAGCTCCCAGCACCCCAGGGGCTTTCCATGCAAAGCTACAGAGACACAGAACCCCTGAGGCTGGGAAAGACCTCTCAGATCATCCAGTCCAACCTTCACTGCAACACCTCCATGACCCCAGGTGCCATGGCCACACCTTTCTGCAACACCTCCAGGGATGGGCACTCCAACACCTACCTCCCTGGGCAGCCTGTGCCAATCCTTGACCACTCTTGCAGCAAAGAAGTTGTTCCTCAGGCCCAGCCTAACCCTCCCCTGGGGCAGATGAGGCCATTTCCTCTTGTCCTGTCCTGAGTTACTGTGGAGAAGAAGGCAACAGCCTCACTCCAGCCTCCTGCCAGGCAGCTGCAGGGAGCAGTGAGGTCTCCTCTCTGCCTCCTCCAGAGCACAGAGGAGCAGGACAGCAGGAGCTGGTCCCTGCGCTGGGTTGTTGCTGCTGGGCATTGTTACTCCAGTTGCATCTTGCAGCAGGCTGGTCCTGAGGGTCCTCCAGAGTTGAAAGCTGGTTTAGGTGGGATGATGGTGAAGCTCTTCAGCAACCTTCTGCCATTTGTCTCTCTTCTGCTGAACTCTGGCCTGGGGCCAGATGCGGAGCACGCCTGAAGCAGTCCTGCTACCAGGTGGTGTTAGCCTCAGCTCTCCCAGCAGCTGCTCCCTCTCCTCCTCAGCTGCATGTCCCTTAAGGACACAAGGAGGAGCAGGCACCTGCCTGCCCAGCAGGAGTGGCTGCTGAGCTCTGGGCTGCAGCTGGCAGCTCTGCAGCCCTGCGGAGCTCACGCTGGGGTTCCCCACAGCTGGTCCCAGGCACTGCTGTGAGCAAGGAGCTGATCTCCAGGTGTCAAACTGGAGCCATCTGAAAACGTCAATCAGTGCAGAAGGGCAGAGCTGGCAGGGGGTGGCCAGCTCACTTTTTTGCCTAATGAACCCTCAGCAGCTCTGAGTCCTTCCTGCATCTGCTTTCAGAGCCCTCACATCCTCTCAGGGAGGATTTGTCAAGTTCCTAAACTCTGTTATGAGCAAAAGACAGACTTAGGGCTCCCATCTATGCCTAATGACTCCCTTTCTCCTGAGCAGGGGCAGGGTCACCTTGGCAGGACTCCTCTGCTGCTGTCCTCACATAGCAGCCTGCTGTGGGCTCTGACTGACACTCACATCCTCATCTGCCTTAATGAAGTGCTCAGAGGAGGAGTTGGAGGGTTAGGAAATCAGGCTTCATTTCACTGAAGTCACTGCAGCTGCCCCAGACTGGCACTCTGCAGGCACTTTTCTCCCCTATCCAAGCATCACAGAACAGAATCACAGAATTGCTCTGATTGGAAGTGGCCCTCAAGATCCTCCAGTCCAACCCTCAACCCAACCCCACCACAGCCACCAAACCCTGTCCCCAAGTGCCATGGCCACACCTTTCTTGCACACCACCAGGGGTGGAGACTCCAGCACCTCCCTGGGCAGCCTGTGCCAAACAGCACAGCCCCTGTAGACAGCTGGCTCCAGCTGTGTCTCCTTTTGCTCCAGGCTCCTCCAGATCATCAGCTGGGGCTGCCACTTCCCAGCACTGAGCTGGCATTTCCTGTGGGTTTGTTTGGCACAAGGTGACAATTCCTCAAGGCTTGGCCAACATCACCCAGGATAGTCAACCATACACAGGGACAGGTCCCTGCAGGTCTTTGAGAATCATAGAATCCTAGAATGGGTTGGGCTGGAAGGGGCCTCCAAAGCTCAGCCAGTCCAAGCCCCTGCACTCAGCAGGGACATCCTCCACCAGAGCAGGTTGCTCACAGCCTTCTCCAGCCTCCCCTTGACTATCTCCAAGCATGGAGCCTCAACCCCCTCCCTGGGCAACCTGCTGCAGTGTTCCAGCAGCCTCCTGCTGCAGAACTTGTTCCTCACAGCCAATCTCAATCTGCTCTGCTCTCACTTCAGACCACTGCCCTCATCCTGCCCCTGCAGGCCTCTGCAAACAGTTCCCCTGCAGCCTGCTTGCAGCCCCTTCAGGTACTGGCAGGCTGCTGGAAGGTCTCCTGCTGAGTGGCTCAGTCTCTTCTCAGTGACCTGGGGGCAGAGCCTGGCACTGCATGTAGCCAGGGGTCTGCTCCTGCTGCTCACTGCAGGAAGACAGGAGAAGAGAAATGAACTGGAGTTGCCATAGTGACAGCCCTGGGTGCTTGTGGTGTCCCTGGGATAAGGAGCTGTGTATCAAATCTCTGCTCTTACTCATTTGGGCTGTTGAAGATTTCCAGGGTGTTTGGAACCAAGCCTGGTGCCCAGAAATGCAGTGCTGCTGGCAGCAGGGCTGCAGTGCTGGGAGGATGCTGTGCTGCAGGGCTGGGGAGCAGCAGTGACTGCTGCTGCTGAGACACTGGCACAGGTTACCCAGGGAGGTTGTGGAGCACAGAATCACCCAACCTGATCTTTAATCTTTGATCACATTGGGTGATTCTGTGCTCCACAACCTCCCTGGAGGTGTTCAGGACCAGGTTAGATGAGGCCTTGAGTGACCTGCTCTAGTGGGAGGTGTCCCTGCCTATGGCAGGGGCTTGGAACTGGCTGAGCTTTGAGGTCCCTTCCAACCTAAACCATTCTATGATTCTGTGACTTCCCCACTGCATGCAGCTTCCTTCAGTTGCACAGCAGCCTTGGTTTGTCTCTTCAGGTGCTGCTTCCTTGCAGCTCTCTGCCAGCCAGGTCCATCAGGGCTGCCTGAAGCAAAGGAGAGGAGCTCCTGCTAAGTGAGGAGCTGTGGTGTGGGGTTTGCTCCCCACTTCAGTAGAGTCACAACTGTGATCCAGGGGATGCTCAGTTTCCTGGGAGGGACATGTGTGGGACCTCTGGTATCTCCACAGCTCCCTGAGAGGAGGAGGAAGGTGGGAGTTGGTCTCTCCTCCCAAGGAACAAGTGACAGGACAAGAGGAAGTGGCCTCAGGTTGCATCAGGGGAGGTTTAGGTTGGACACAAGCAGCAATTTCTTCCCCAAAAGGGTTGTCAAGGCCTGAAACAGGCTGCAGAGGGCTGGAAGGGCTCTGCCATGAGGCCAGGCTGGCAGAGTTGGGGGGGCTCAGCCTGAAGGAGGCTCCAGGGAGCCCTTCTGGTGGCCTTGCAGTGCTTCAAGGGGACAGGCAGAAAGCTGGGGACAGAGCAGGGCCTGCGGGGACAGGAGAGGGAGGGATGGGTTGGACTGCAAGAGGGAGATTGAGAGTGGAGAGAAGGGAGAAATGTTTGGCACTGAGGCTGGGGAGAGCCTGGCCCAGGCTGCCCAGAGAGGTGGGAGCTGCCCCAGGGCGGGCACCACTGCAGGGCAGGGTGCTTGGGGTCCTGAGCCACCTGCTCTGGCTGGGGCTGGCCCTGCTGAGGGCAGGGGATTCTGTGGAGGTGCACACAGCTGGAAAACGGCCACGAGGTGGAGGAAGACATTTAGGAGCCAGCTGAGTCAAGAGGTAGAGTGGAATAATTTCCTTCCAGCACTGCCTGCAGGACTCCTTTGGGATGCTTTGGAAGATCACTCAGGTCAGACTTTTAATTAAGTTGCATGCAAACTGCTTTCACACTTGGCTTTAGCAGCTCTCACCAGAGCCTGGCTTCCCAGGCCAGATAACCAAAGGAGCAATAATTGCTTTGTTTTAAGCAGGTGCAAATCCTTGGCTGCTCTTTGTTATCTTCCCAGCCCACAGCATTCCAAGGGAGGCATTTCCAGTGCAGTTCAGACTGGGGGTGTTTGCTGCACTGTTGGCTCCAATTAAGGAGGAACAGGAGCTGGGTTTGTTTCTTCCCTGCCCTAAACTCAGAAAGATCTGGAAACACTTCCTGAGGTCTTCTGCACTGCTCCAGCTATGTGCTGGGGCTGTTGAATGCTCAGTGCCTGAGGGGGCTGCAGGCAGGCTGGGCAGGGACTGTTCAACAGGGCCTGTGGGGACAGGCCAAGGGCAATGGTTTGGAACTGGAGCAGGGCAGAGTTAGGTTGGGCAGCAGGAGGAAGCTCTGCACAGGGAGGGTGAGGAGAGACTGACACAGGCTGCCCAGGGAGGCTGTGGATGTGTGGAAGAGGCCTTGAGCAAGCTGTGCTGGTGGGAGGTGTCCCTGCCCGTGGCAGGGGTTGGCACTGGGTGAGCTTTGAGGTCCCTTCCAACCCAAACCACTCCAGGATGGTACAAATCTTAAGGAGGTTCATTACAGTGGGGAGAGACTGGCACAGGCTGCCCAGGGCTGTGCTTGAGGCCCCATCCCTGCAGACATTCAGGCTCAGGCTGGATGTGTCCCTGGGCAGCCTGCTCTGGCTGGGGGTGTCCCTGCTGCTGCAGGGAGGTGCCCAGGATGCCCTTGGAGGGTCCCTTCCAACCCAATGCAATCTGTGATTCGTTTTCAGCTGGATCAGGCTGCCCACTGCCACGTCCAGCCCAGGGCTGGGGCATCTGCCACCCCGTTGGGCACCCATCTCACCCTCCAGTGCACAAGGAGCCAGTTCCTCAGGCTGCTTTCCAGCTCCCTGCAATCTTTCACTTGCTGGCAGCCTTGCTAAGAGTGCTGCTGTTTGGTCCCACTGCTGCAGATCCTTCCCAGCTTCACCTGCCCCAGAAGTTTTTATCTGCAAAGCAGACAGGTAGGAGATAGGAGGAAGATGCAGTCAAAATGCTCCAAATGGACATTCCTCACTGCTACAGCACTTTGTTGATCTTAGCTCTCCCTTGAAGGGTAAAACTAATCCTTTTCTATTGCAATCTTCTTCCCTGACTCAGGATCTCAATCTCTTGAGTTATCTTTGCAGCAGGAGCAGGGTGAATTTCCAGGCTGTAAACAGCACGGGGCTGGCTCTGCCCTTTGGCTCAAAGTCACATTTTCTGTTCCAGGTGGGCAAAATGAGTGTGAAACCCTCAGTTCTCTCTGGGGCACCCTCCCTGCCCAGCCCTGCCAGGCAGGCAGAGGTGTGGCTGAAGAATGGTCCTGCAGCCCACTTCTGAGGAGGCTGAAGGCAGTGGCTGCCAGCACAGCTGGTTCAGATCAGCCCTCCTGCTCAGCAGGAGCTCACTGGCACTGACAGTGATCAGTGTAAGCAGGTCAGAGGCAGAGGAATAAATGACATGGGTTTGGGCTTGTTTACAGGGAACTACTGCTTCAGCTGCTAAATATTCATCAGTGATGAATGTCATCCCTCAGCACTGCAGGGGTGGCACCTCTTGTGCCACACAGCCTGGCTTTGGAGCTTGTAAGAGTGAGTACAGGTCCATGTCTTTATCATCTTCAGAGGAGTGGAATTCAGAGTTACAGACAGGCAGAGCTGCAAGGGACCTCTGGAGCTCACCCAGTCCCTGCCAAAGCAGGGCACCCACAGCAGCTTGCCCAGCAGCACAGTGCCCAGCTGGCCTTGCAAACTCTCCACACAAGGACACTCCACAGCCTCTCTGGGCAGCCTGCTCCAGGCCTCCAGCACCCTCCCCACAAACAACTTTCTCCTCCTGTTCACATGGAGCCTCCTGGGCTCCAGTCTGTGCCCACTGCCCCTTGTGCTGTCCCTGGGCACCACTGAGCAGAGCCTGGCCCCAGCCTCTTGCCCCCCACAGCTCCTTTGTCTCTTGCTGAGCATTGCTCAGCTGCCCTCTGGGGCTGCTCTTGTGCAGGCTCTCAGCCCCAGGGCTCTCAGCCTTTGCTGCTCCCAGAGCTGCTCCAGGCCCCTCAGCAGCTCTGCAGCCTGCCCTGGACTCTCCCCTGCAGTTCCCTCCCTGCCTCTCAGCCTTTCCATGTGTGGCAGGAAATGTTACACTTCTCTAAGGTTGGTTGCTCCATGGACACCATTTGAAGCTGTGTTTGCAAAGCAGATGAGCACAACTGCTCAGGCATGCAGCACACAGCTCAGGTTTCCCTTTTGAAGGCGGTGGAACCTCCCAGGTGAGCTGCAGCTCTGCAGGCAGCAGTGGGTTGCACTGCCTCCCCTGCTGCAGCCGAGGCAGAGCAGCTGCTGCCGTGGGCAGGCCCAGGATTGCTGGCTGTAAAAATTTACAGTGAGGTGTAAAAGAATGTGAGAAGTTATTGGTTTCTTACGAGGCTTCCAGAGCACTTCTCCCCTGGCCACAGGCAGCACTTCAGTGTTTGCTGTGCTTGTCAAGCACTGCTGCCAGCAGCACCACCCAGCCTCTGCCCCTCCAGCACCCAGCACAGCTGGCAGCTCCAGGGGCACTGTGCAACACAGGGTGGACCAGGCTCTGCTGGGGGCAGACCTGGGGGCCAGAGGGAATTCTCTGCTTGGAAGAGTTAATTTGCTTCTCTGCTCTGCCCAGAGAGGCTGTGGAGTGTCCTTGTGTGCAGAGCTCCCCAGCCCAGCTGGGCACTGTGCTACTGGGCAAGCTGCTGTGGGTGCCCTGCTTTGGCAGGGACTGGGTGAGCTCCAGAGGTCCCTTCTCACCCCTACCATGCTGGGACTCTGTAATTCTTGAAACCTGGAGTGACCTGCCCTAGGTGACCCTGGTTTGGCAGGTGGTTGGACTTGGTGCTCTCCAGAGGCCCCTTCCAACCCCACTGCCATTCTGTGATTCTGAGGGTGCTGAAGCAGCTTGTGCAGGTGCTGGAGCTTGTGCTGGCCAGGAGGAACAATTTGTGTGCTGCAAGAGTGGTCAGGGACTGGCAGAGGCTGCCCAGGGAGGTGGTGGAGTCCCCATGCCTGCAGGTGTGCAAGAAACATGTGGCCATGGCACCTGGGGCCATGGTTTGGGGGCCATGGTGGGGCTGGGCTGAGGGTTGGGATGTGTGATCTTGGAGGCCTTTTCCAACCCATCCACTTCTATGAATCTACAATTTTGGCTCTATTGAAGCACCACCAGAAGGAAGCAGCTCGAGAGATGTCATTGCCAGCCACTGGTGGTAATGAGGAATTACCAGGGGAGGGTTAGGTTGGAGAGGGGAAAAAAATTCTGTGCTGCAAGAGTGGTCAGGGACTGGCAGAGGCTGCCCAGGGAGGGGGTGGAGTCCCCATCCCTGGAGGTGTTCCAGAAAGCTGTGGCCATGGCACTTGGGGCTATGGTTTGGTGGCCATGGTGGGGTTGGGTTGCTGGTTGGACTGGATAGGCTCAGAGAGCTTTTCCAACCCAAACCACTCTGTGGTTCAGTGCAGTGAGTGGGCACCATGCCAGTGGAAATGAAGTCAGAGCTCTCCAGAGCTGCAGGGCAAGCACCTGGCTGATGCCAGGGCTCCCAGGTTCTGAGACAGGAGCTCAGCAGCAGATTGGTCTCAATCTCCTCCATTTGCAGAATGACAAAGCAAAGCCTCAGCACTTTATGTACTCAGACTGTAATGAGCTCTCTCTAATGGAAGGATATCAGGTCCTTGCCCCTCTGACCCGAGCTGGTTCCTGTCTCTGGTTCATTCTCTCACCCAGCTGCTTGTAGTGCTCCTCCTGCCACCTCCCTTCTCTCCTGGCCTGAAAAGTGCAGCCTGACAAAACCTGATGAAGTCCAACCTCAGGCCTCTGAGGGCAGCTCCTCCTTCAGAGCCTCCCAGGCTAAACATGGGCTTTGCTTGGAGAATATAAAACGTTTTGGTCACTCTGTGCCCTGGGCAAGTGGCAGGGCTGGGCTCTTGCTGCCCATGAAGTCCTCCTGGGAACCTGGCAGCAGTCCCTGATAGAAGCAAGCATTGCCCTGGGTGTCCATGGTGCCTGCTGGGCTGCCTCAACACAAGTGTGAGCAGCAGGACAGGGGAGGGCATCCTGCCCCTCTGCTCTGCCCCCCCCCCTGCAGCACTGCTTCCAGCTCTGCTGCCCCCAGCACAACGACATGGAACTGTTGGAGAGGATCCAGAGGAGGCCAGGATGATCCTCAGAGGGCTGGAGAAGCTGCCCTGTGGGGACAGGCTGGGAGAGCTGGAGAGAGTCATCACTGCTTAGGAACTGTGAATGCAGCAGAGCAGAGCCAGGGGAATCCATCTTGGAGAACCATGGAATCCTCTGGGCTGGAAGAGACCTGCAAGGTGACCTGACTCCAGCACTGCCAGGTCACCACAGAACCATGGCCCTCAGCACCACATCTCCATGGCTCTGAACCTGCTCCAGGAATGGGAACTCAGTCACCTCCCTGGGGAGCCTGGGCCAGGCTTTGAGAATCTTTCCAGAGAAGAAATTTCTTCTCATATCCAACCTACACCTCCCCTGGAGCAGCGTGAGGCTGTTCCCTCTTGTCCTGTCACATCTTCCTTGGGAGGAGAGACCAAGATCCCACCTCCCTGCAGCCTCCTCTCAGGGAGCTGCAGAGAGCAATGAGCGCTGCCCTCAGCCTGCTCTGCTCCAGGCTGCACACCCCCAGCTCCCTCAGCTGCTCCTCCCCGGCCCTGCTCTCCAGACCCTTCCCCATCTTGATTGCCCTTCTCTGGACCTGCTCCAGCCCCTCAGTGTCCTTGGAGCAAGGGACACAAAACTGAGGTGCTGGATTGCTTCAGCTCTTTTTCTGGTGGTGCTCTCCTGGCTTTAATCACTTATTCCAGGCTTCTAGCTGCTGGTCTTCACCTCCTGATCTCCTGCTGAGATAGGAGCTCATAACCCTTATCTGCCTCGTGCAGATGGGAGGCAGAGCCACCTGAGTGGCATTTGGTGATGGCAGTAGATAGACTGCTTGGACATCTGGCTCCCAGATGCCTTGTTCACACTGATAGAGCTGAGCCAGTGGAGGATCTGATCTTGTCTTGCTGAATCAGTGTCTGCAGGTCTGGGGGAGGCAGCTGTGGCTCTTCCTGCTGCAGCAGTTGACACCTGTGACAGCTCATTAGACTTCTTGCCTTAAGCACTCTGTGGTGTGTCTGCCCTGGGTAGAAATCAGTCCCTGTGGCCCAACCTGACCTGTGGTGCCCTCAGCCAGCTGTGGGGTTTGCTTCCCCCACTGCCTCTTCCATTGGGTGAACTCTGCAGCTCCTGAGCTTTGTGCTTTTAAACTGAATTCCACAGGTGAGAGCAGAGGTCCCCAAACCTCAGCTGGTTCCTTCAGGAACGACCCTCCAGGCCCAGGCTGAGGTTTTGGAAGAACCAATGTCATGTCCTGGATTGGATCTGGTGTTGCCTAAACCTGCTGGAGAGAGAGTTGGTGATGGATGAAGAGAATGACTGAAGCCTGCCACAGCATTCAGCTGTTCTTGTGCCTTCTGTGCAGAGGACTAAGGCAGTGGTGGGGCTGCAGCAGCCAGAGGAGCATGAGTCACAAACCTCAGACCTCTCTCAGACCTACCTCTGGAGCAGATCTGCAGCAGACCAGGTCAGGATTGCCATAAGGGCAACCAAGCTGGAGAAGGGTCTGGCTGGTGAGGAGCAGCTGAGGGGGTGTTGAGGAGAGGAAATGGCTTGAAATTGTGCTGGGGAGGAGAGGTGTGGAAATGGGCCAGGACTGTCATTTTGCACTCAGACACTAAGTGTTCAGTGATCTGATTTCCTCCAAGCTTCATTCCCTTTGCTGGCTCTGGGGCAGGCGTGGAGGACAGCGTAGGAGTGGAGCTTCATCTCCTGCTCCAAGTTCTCCCCTGTCTGAGGGCAGCAGAGCCTGGGGGCAGCTCTTGCAGGCGCAGAGCAGGAGCCACCTGCATCCATTTCCCTTGCAGATGGAGTAAAGCAGGAGCTGCTACTCACCCTCTGCCCTGCCTGGCAGGAGCGATCCAGGTCACTGAGCACGAACTGGGGCAGTGAGGAAGAGGAGGTGAGCTTCCTCCAACGGGGTGGCTGCAGAGGGGCAGCCAGCAGAGTGGCAGCTCCTGCTCGGTGCTGGAAGCCCCGAGCTCATCTTTCATCCATCTGAGGGCTGGAGGTGCCTGCAGGCTGTAATAAAGCCCAGTGTCTGCACTGTAAATCTTCTCTCTTTAAGCATGGAAGAGGTTACAAATGTGCATCAAATTGAAGGGAAAGTGATTAAATCTCCCCTGGAGCCAGCACTGACAGCTCTGCCTTGCCTCTGCACGCTGCCAGGGCTGCTGGCTTGGTGGCCCCTGCTCAGAGAATGAAAACCAGCCAAGGGATGACACTTCTGTAGCACAAGAGGATTTGGGCTGCTCCGTTTGCTCTCAGCCTGCAGCTGGCACAGAGAGGGGCTCCAGTCCAACCCTGCTGGAGGGAAGGGGACAGACTGGGAGTGCCCCCCGGGTCAGGTAGGAGCTGAAAGGGAAGGGGCTTAAGGAAGCAGAGAGTCATAGAATCATTAGGGTTAGAAGAGCCCTCTGAGATCGTCCAGTCCAAGCAGCAACCCAGCACCACCATGGCCACCAAACCATGGCCACAGGTTTCTGGAACACCTCCAGGGACAGAGACTCCACCACCTCCCAGGGAGATGGCCTGAAATTTTGCCAGGGTAGGGTGAAGAAGAGGAGGAAAAAATTTTGTGCTGCAGGAGCGGTCAGGAGTTGGAACAGGCTGCCCAGGAAAGTGGTGGAGTGCCCATCCCTGGAGGTGTGCAAGAAACCTGTGGCTGTGGCACTTGGGGACATGGTTTGGTGGCCACAGAGGTGTCAGGTCAGTGGATGGCCTTGATGACCTTCGAGGTCTCTGGCAACCAAAGCAGTTCCCTGACTCTACAGCCCCATGGCTGTTTGCTTCGCCCCTCGCAGTGGCCTCAGCAGGAGAGCTGGAGCTGGTCTGTGCCTGCCCGCGGGTTGGATCCTGCACAGCACAGCTGTTGGCTCTCCTCCAGCGAGTGCCCACCTTGGCCAGCCGGGGCTGGCAGGGGTCTCGGTGGGTGGCTGAAGGGGTGACAAGCTGCTGCTCTGCTGGAGAGCTGTCAGCCACTGACACCAGCAGCAACAGGCTGCAGGAGATCCCTGTCTGGGCTCCAGCTGAGGAGCAGGGAAGCTGCTGCCTGGTGGGGTCTGCAGTGCTGCGGTTCCTGTGGCGTTCCCCATTCTCGTGGTAATTCATTGCTTTGAGGAAAATCAGATCCATACCTGTGCTAATTGCCACTGGTAGTGCTGAGCTGAGGCTGGGCAGAGGTTTGCTGTCAGGGCAGGCTGCTGGCTCCTGCAGGCTTCGGGACAGGAGAGCTGCTGCAGGCTGCAGGCAGTGCTCCTGCTGCCGGGGCAGGGGCAGAGCAGCGAGAGGCACAAAGGCCATGGCCTACTGCAGCCCAGCAGCCTTCCACAGCCAGGGACGATTGTCCTTCTCCCCTCAAACGACCCTGAAGCCCTTATTGAGCATCTCCTCTGGATTATGGATGATGCTTTTGTCAACTGCATTCATCTTCTGAAGCAGAGCAGTGCCAGCACTTGACTCTCTGGGCCTTGGGTGCTGGAGCCTCTCCTCACTCAGAGCCTTCACAGAGCCACAGGTGGCATCGGGTTGGAAGGGACCCCCAGAGGGCATCTTGGCTGACCCCCTGCAGCAGCAGGGAGACCTCCAACTACAGCAGGCTGCTCAGGGACACATCCAGCCTGACCTTGAATGTCTCCAGGGACAGGGCCTCAACCACAGCTTGCTGCCACCTCCCTCTGGAGTCCAGCAGCAGGGCAGGTCCTCAGCTCAAACAGTCTGCTGCCCAGGTCACAGCTCCCAGGCTGTCAGAGGAGCTGAGATGACTTCAATCGATGCAGGCAGCTCAGGATTTCTTTACTTATTTATGATTTGCAGCTGTGCTGCTTGTGACTATCAGCCACAGCCCTGGGCAGCCTGTGCCAGTCTCTCCTCACCCTCCCTGTGCAGGGCTGTCTCCTGCTGTCCAACCTAACTCTGCCCTGCTCCAGTTCCAAACCATTGCCTTTGGCCTGTCCCCACAGGCCCTTCTGAACAGCCCAGCTTGCCTGCAGGTCCTCTGAGATACTGAAATGAGGCCTTGAGGCCTTGAGTGACCTGTACTAGTGGGAGGTGTCCCTGCCTATGGCAGGGAGTTGGAACTAGATGATCCTTGAGATCTCCTTCCAACCTTACCATTCTGTGGTTCTATGAAATGCAGCTCTGAGGTCTCCCTGGAGCCTTCCCTTCTCCAGGCTGCACAGCTCCAGCTCCCTCAGCCTGTCCTCATGGCAGAGGTTCTGCAGCCTCTGAGCATCCTTGTGGCCTCCTCTGGACCCTCTCCATCACCTCCAGGTCCTTCTTGTGTTGGGGGCCCACAGCTGGACACAGCACTGCAGGTGAGGTCAGAGCAGAGGGGCAGGATGCCCTCTCTGCTGGCCACGCTGCTCTCGATGCCCCCAGGAGCTGAGGTTGCAGAAGCCCACATGGGCAGTGCCATGTCTTGGCTGAGCTCTTCTGGCAGTGGTGGTTCAGTGTGATCTGGAAAATGAGAAATGAGAAACCCATCAAGCAAAATCCCCAGGTGTGCTGGAGGCTGGAGTGAGCAACCAAGCCTGGAAGCACGAGAGGGGAGTGACATGATAGGAAGCAGCAGTGGGGAGAGCATCACCACCTCCTCCTGTGTCACAGGAGCTCTGCTGCTCTGGGAAATTGCAGTAATGGGCAGAGCTGAAGGCTGTTACCAAATAACTAACTCCTGGAATCACTTTGCAGACTGCTTCAGGATGCTTTTTTTTTTTCCTCTTTCTTCCCAGCTGCATTTTGCCCTCTCTTCACCATTTAATAGCAGACCCCAGTTTATTGAATATTTGCAGTCTAGCCTTGAAGGATAATGAGTTTTCTCCTGCCACATGTAGAACACCTTCGTGTCCAGGAGCAGTTAATGGGCAGGGAAGATGAGCAGCGTTTTGTAGGCTCAGCTCTCGGTGGAGCAGACAGCTCTGGCTGGTGGGTGGGACAGGGAGGGACGGCAGAGTAGGGCTGCAGAGCAGCACAGCAAAGCCCTGCAGGGACACGGGAGGATCTGAACGACAGCTCTGGAAGAACCTAGGAGGAGGAGAATGGTTCCTGTGGCTGCAGCAGCACAAAACGTAGTGGAGAGCCTGAGAAATGGCCACGTTTGGCTGCAGGCTCATCCAGTACCAGCTCAGATTGGTGCTGGAGAGCTTGGCACAGCATCTCGGGGACCTGCTCCTTCGGGTTTGGACCACTCACTCCTGGAAGAGCATTGAGGGGCTGGAGTGGGTCCAAGAAGGGCAACCAAGCTGGGGAAGGGTCTGGAAAGCAGGGCTGGGGAGGGGGAGCTGGGGGTGTGCAGCCTGGAGCAGAGGAGGCTGAGGGCAGAGCTCATTGCTCTCTGCAGCTCCCTGAGAGGAGGCTGCAGCCAGCTGGGGTTGGGCTCTGCTCCCTAGGCTCAGGTGGTAGGAGGAGAGGAAATGGCCTGGGATTGTGCCAGGGGAGGATTAGTTGGACATTAGAAGAAACTTCTTACCTGAAAGGGTTCTCAAAGCCTGGCACAGGCTGCCCAGGGAAGTGGTTGAATGCCCAGCCCTGGAGGTGTTTCAGAGAGGCAGAGCTGTGGTGCTAAGGGCCATGGCTGAGCCTGGGCAGAGCTGGAGAAGGGTTGGAGTGGATGAGCTGAAAGGGCTTTGCCTCTGGTTCTCTCACACCTCTGCTTTTCTGGGTTTGTGAGGGGGGGTGAGGTGAAGGAGTGGGCAAAGACCTCTTCTGTGCTCACTGGCCCAGCTCCTACCAAAGCAGCCCTCGCTCTCTGCTCGGGGCCAGAGCTGCATCTCAGCAGGGGTGGTTTTGTCACCCTGCCTGCTGCAGAACAGGGCTGCAGCTGATCTGTCCTAATCTGCCAGCCTTGCCACAGCGTTGCAGGGTGTTTAGCTTTCTATTCAGCTGCATACATTGGCAGATTGGGGTAAGAGAGGCATGTGGCACCGCTCACCAACTCCCTCCTGCCTGCAGTGCCTTCTTTGCTGTTTGCAAACAGATATCATTTGAAAGTCATGATTAGACCTGGGACCTTCAGCCCAGCACTGAAAGAGCAGTCAAAGGACTCACACTTTGCCCGCAAGGAAAGCCAAGCTGAGCCCAGGGGAGTTAAGAAGTTGGAGAGAATCATCAGCATAGGGTCATAGAATGGCTTGAGTAAGAAGGGACCTTAAAGCTCATCCAGTGCCAACCCCTGCCATGGGCAGGGTCACCTCCCACCAGCCCAGGCTGCTCAAGGCCTCATCCAGCCTGGCCCTGAGCACCTCCAGGGAGGAGGCATCCACAGCCTCCCTGGGCAGCCTGTGCCAGTGTCTGCTCACTCTCAAGCAGTTCTTCCTCCTCTCCAATCTGTTTCCCCTCTCCCAGCTCAAAGCCATTGCTCTCATCCTGGCACTCCCAGCTCTTGTCAAAGTCCCTCCCCAGCTTTCTTGTAGGCTGGGGTTGGGTTTTTCTTCAGAGAAACAAAGGGAAAACAGGAATCTTAATGGGCTGTGGTCGTGGTGCCTTGGTGGTGAAGTCAGACTGCAGGAGCACAACACAATCAATCAGTGGGCATCTTGTTTATAGCAAGAGCTGGAGCTGGAGACAGGGGTTGGGGCTGAGCTCATTGCTGTCTGCCCTCAGCCCAGTCACAGAGCTGCAACAGGTTGGAAGGGACCCTCNGTGTGCAGGAGGCAGCAGGCCCCGCGGCAGCGCAGGGCGGCACTGACCCTGCCGTGTTCCCTTGCAGGCCCTGCTGCCAAGAAGAAGTACGTCAGCTACAACAACCTGGTCATCTAGCGGCGCCCGAGCGACGCCTGCCTGGGGCACACCTGCCCTGGGCTCACCTCCTCAGCGCTGGGGGTGCGGCGGCCAGGGCCTGGCCACGCTGCGGGACGGAGCAGGAGGAGCCCCCCGAGAGGCTCCCCACAGCCGCTCCCACGCCTGCCCCTCGTGCCTGGCAGCCTGCCCGGCGCCGTCGCCACCCTGGGCTGCCGGAGCTGGCGCGGGAGGCCCCGCTGGCAGCGGGGGGCAGGGGGGGTGCCTTCAGCTACAGAGGACTTCTAAGGGGCTACTTTTTTTTTCCTTTGTCTTTGTATGTACTTCCAGACTGCAAGGATTTTGAAGTTTTCTCTGTACAGTTTGTGAGGAGTTTTTTTGCATCTGCCATGCGGCTGCCAGGTGCCTGGTTCCGTTCCCTTGACCGCACAGCCTCCCCCCCACGAGGCCCTGCCGGCGCGGGGGGCACAGCACCACCGCCACCAGTCAAGCCACCGCCGCCCCCCCGGGAGCTCAGAGGCCTGTGTACATGATGTCTGCTGACTACTGTATCACTGCAATCCATAGACCTTATTTTTTTTAACTAAACACAGAAAAAAAAAAAAAAAAAAAATTTTAAGACCAAAAGCTGTGCCGGCAAAGTGAGCCCCCCCCAGCCCCCCCCCCCTTCCTCCTTCACCACTCTGGACGGGCTGCAGAGGAAGCAGAAAGGAGCTGTTGGAGTTGTTGCTGAGTCTGAGTCGAGGTCTTGCTCTTCGGGATGCATGCAGTGATGTAATCTGTGGTACCTGTTACCGACTTCCCTTGGCTGTTCGTATTGAGTTGTCTCCTCTTTCTTTGGGCTTCTTCTTTCAGGTCAATGCCCTTTCCTTTCCTTTTTTTTTTCTTTCCCCCCAGTAATTTCCAGGCTGTTGGGAGGAAGGACTGACTTCTGGCTGTTTACATGTCTTGAGGGTTGGGTTTGTTTGTTTGTTTTTCCGGGGGGGTGGTTTTGGTTTGGTTTGATTTTGGTTTCCTCTGTTGGTGCCCCACCACGGCTGAGCAGTGTGAACAAGGACTTACCACAGCATGTGTGTTTTCTACTGTTTGTAATTCAGTACTTTCGTTAATCTTGCTGCTTATGTGCCAATTTAGTGGAGAAAAGAGAAAAAAACAACAAAAACACCAAAAAAAATGGATTTTTTGCTCCCTTCCTCCCCATTCTCCCTGCCCTGTGATATTATCCAAGAATGTATCAATAAAGGATTTTGGTTAACTTTTTTCTTATTTACTCCAATAAATATTTATTCCTTTTTTTTTTTCCTCCCACCCCAGTTGTTCCCTCCCCCTTGTGACTAAAGTTCAGTTCATGAGGCCCAGTTTGGGCCGTGAGCTTACCCGATACTGGAGGACTGAAACGACTCTCGATGATGCTTAATGACTCTTAATGGCAGAAATGACTCTTTTGGGTACCCAAAAGCCCAACACCAAGGTGAGCAATTAGTTGGGGCAATTAATGAGGCAGGAATTAATTCCTCAGCACAGGAAGGACATGGAAGTGTTGGAGTCAGTCCAGAGGAGGCCACCAAGATGCTGAGAGGGCTGCAGCAGCTCTGCTGTGAGGACAGGCTGAGAGAGTTGGGGCTCTGCAGCCTGGAGAAGAGAAGGCTTCCAGGAGAGCTTGGAGTGGCCTTGCAGGATCTGGAGGGCTGGGGAGGGACTATTGACAAGGTCTGGGAATGCCAGGACAAGGGACAATGGGTTTGAACTGCCAGAGGGGAGATTGACACTGATGTTAGTGAGACACTGGCACAGGTTGCCCAGGGAGGTTGTGGCTGCTCCCTCCCTGGAGGTGTCAGCAGAAGGGAGGGGTGAGCCAGGACATCTAATAGGCCAGTTGGGCTTCCCTTAGTGCAGCAGGAGTGGGGCTGGAAAACTACTTTGGAGGGGTTGTCAGATAATTGCAGGGGTGGGGAGGGAGGGGCAGTGACTTTATGCACCAGGATCTATAGCAACCTCTAAAGGCAAGGTAGAGTCAGGCAGAGGAGACCCTTCTGTGTTCCATGGTCCTCAAAGCTGTCCTCAACTGCTGAGTCTTCTCTGCTGGAGAGCGTCCAATGGAGGCTGTGATGAAGGGACTGGAACAGCTCTGCCATGAAGAAGAACTGAGAGCTGCTTCATCTGGAGAGGAGAAGGCTGAGAGGGGAATCTGATCAATGCCTACAACTGAGGGCTGGGTGCCAGGCTGAAGCTGCCAGGCTCTTTCAGGTGGGTGGCCATTGACAGGACAAGGACTAGGAAGTTCTGCCTCAACAGGAGGAGAAAGTTGTTTGGTGTGAGAGTGCTGGAGGCCTGGAGCAGGCTGCCCAGAGGGGCTGTGGAGTCTCCTTGTGTGGGGAGTTAGCTGTGCTCCTGTATGACCTGCCCTAGGGGTTGGACTGGGTGAGCTCTAGCAGGAGGTGTCCCTGCCCATGGTGGGTTGGAACTGGATGATCTTTAAGGTCCCTTCCAACCTAAACCAGTGTATGAATCTCTGGAGGTCCCTTCCAAGCCCCTCCCAGCCCATGTCTCTGATTTTGAAGGCTCCCACATTCAACAGGACACCATCAAAGGAGCCACTCATGGACCTGTTGCGTGAGTTGGGAGGGCAAAAGTTCAAGCAAGGGGGAGGAGAGGAGGCTCATTGCACTGCAGCACCACACCTGCCTGCTGCTGCTGTGCCAGAGGTAGGTATTTAGGTTCCCATTTTCTCCAGACAACTTGATCAATTATCCTGATGAAGTTAATCAGCAGCGAAAGAAAATGTGACAGCTGCAGCAGGGGCCACAGCAGCATAGTGATGAAGACCTCCCTTGACTGACTCTCTGTGCACCAGCACGGGGCTGGGGAGATGTTTGCAAAGCCTCCTCAGCCCTGGGTTAATATTCATAGACCTCCTAAGGAATTGCAACAGACAAAGGCTGGAATTGCACCCCAGGAAAGGCTTTGTTAGAAGCAAAGCAATTATCAGCCCAAGGAGTCCTCTGGGAGGCAGTTCTGCTCTACACCAGGGCAGAGCTTGCTGGGCTAAAGCTGGTCCCACCCAGCAGTGATTCTTGCTCAGAGAATGGGGGGTAGGGGAAGAACAAGTTTGCTGGTTTGGTTTTCACTTTGAGGAGTGGTGGAGGAGGGAAAGGTGCAGCTGGAAGGGGTTGGGTTGGGTTTGGTTTCCACTCTCAGCTCATGTGTTAGAGCCAATGGAGAATAAACCCTGAGCCTTTGGTTTTCCTGCCTGGTTTGGTTTCTGAGGTTGGGCTCCATGGTCTGCTCCCTTCCCAAGCCCATCAGAGGGACCTGTGGGCACAAGGGGTATGAGCAGGGCACAGCTCCCACCCCTGGATGCTGGTCCTTGTTCACCCAGGGTGAGCTGGTGCTGCTTTGCCCACCTGCCTGCACAGGCTCAGGGCTGAGCATGCACAGATCCAGCACCAAAGGGCTCTGCTCTTTTACTCCAGGTCAACCTTGGATAATTTATCCACCCTGAATGGTTTTCTCTGATCAGTGCCCGAGGAGCAGCTCTGTGCAGGTGGCACCAAAAGGCTGTGAGCAGTTGCCCTGTCAGAGCCCTGCGTGGAACATTCTCACCCTGGGTTGTGCCAGTCCCTGGTGGCTTCCACCAGCAGGGCTCTGGGGAAGCTGTGCAGGCAAGGTCAGACTGTGCCAGCTGCCCTGCAGGGACTGCCCAAAGGGCAACCAGCATGTGGCCAGCTTGCCCATGCCCATGGTGCACAATGAAAGGAGGCAGAGCTGTGCTCATCCAGCTGCTTCACACCCAGCTCTATGGGAGAGTTCTCTGCCCTAGCGAGGTCACAGCTGGAGTCTGGCTCCAGCTCTGGAGACAGGGAACTGCTGGAGAGAGTCCAGGGGAGGCTGCAGAGCTGAGGGGCCTGGAGCAGCTCTGGGAGGAGTAAAGGCTGAGAGCCTGCAGAAGAGCAGCCCCAGAGGGGCACTGCAAGAGGTTGTCCACAGAGGTTGTGGAGGCTCCATGCCTGGAGGTGTTCAAGGCCAGGCTGGATGAGGCCTGGAGCAAGTTGGGCTGGTGGGAGGTGTCCCTGCCCAGGGCAGGGGGGTTGCAACTGGATGATCTTGAAGGTCCCTTCCAGCTCAACCCATTCTGTGCTCTCTAAAAGCTGGCAGAGACTCAGCCCCACCCCAGCACAGAAGCAGCCTCCCGGAGGTGCTGCCAGCACAGGGAGGCAGAGCAGCTCCTCACAGCCCTGCTCCTGCTCAGTCTCTGCTGTGCCACCTACAGCCCATAGCCAGGAGCAGAGCTGTGCCACATCTCACCACGGAGGCACCAGGAAAAACGCCTCTGTGGCTGCCAGGGGAGGGGAAGCCTCCTGCAGCCCGGGAGGGGTTTTTGTTGTTGTTGCTGCTGCCATTTGTTACTTCAGTCTGAATTCTCCCCACATTGTTTTGCTATGTTAATGCCAAGTTGATTGTTCATAAATATCATGGCAGAGTTAAGCTTTCTGGGCATGCTATATGATAGATAATGGCAATTATTTGGGCTGAGTCAGAGCTTAGTCTTCATTTGTGACATTAATTGCCTCTATAGATAATTAAATGCCCTCTAATGCCTCCCCAGACAGGATATCTGCACCCATGAAAGTGCTCATCAAACATATTTATTCATTTCCCAGAGAGCTTTTCTGGAGCAGCTTTGCTCCAGTTCAGTGTTTTTTGGTAAATAGGCTCCTTTTAAAAAAAAAAATATTAGATGGTGAGCAAAAATGTTTTGATAATTGCTTTTTGTGCTAAGGGCAGTAATTAATATTCTTTGTAACAAATTTACAGGAGCCCAGGACTGAGCCAGCTTTGGTTCCCAGCAAGCCCTAATGACCCCAGCAGCTCTCAGCCTCCCATGGCCTTTGCCAAGGCTGCTCCAGAAGACAGAGAGCTGTGGGTCTGCTGCGGGCAGCTGGGGGCAGGATGGGCACACTGCTGCAGTGCCAGAGGCAGGGGTGGCTCACAGACTGGCAGGGCCACGAGCAGAGAGCCTTTGCAGCCCTGTCTGCCACTTCTCTGGGGCCATGCAGAGGAACCCAGGGGACAAAAAGTGCCACACTGCTAAGCTGGGCTAAGGGGAGGCTGCTGTGGGGACCTGAGCGCTTGGAGCAGACTCAGAGCCCAGATCCCAGACTGGCTCAGGCTGGAAGGGACCTCAGAGCTCATCTCCACCCTCCCCACAGCGCCCAGGGACACCTCTCAGCCA
>WBNM01045800.1:649-34358 GCA_013399055.1 Ramphastos sulfuratus
AAAAAAAAAAAAAAAAGGAAAGAAAAAAAGAAGGAAACACATTTGGTTTGTGTTTTCGTAATTTTAATTGACATGGAAATCTGTGTGTCAGCAAAAGTATAAATGTTGCAAAAAAGGTATAAAAAAAGTGGATAAAAGATATCCTCACCCTAAAGTTAGTCCAAAGTGAAAACAGAGAAATAACTGTCAATCATTATAAGATACACATGATACGTGTTTAACGTATTATAAACTTTTGTTGTCCTTAGAATCATAGAATGCACTGGGTTGGAATGGACCTTTAAAGGTCATCTAGTCCAAGTTCCTTGTAGTAAGGAGGGACATCCTTAATTGGATCACGTTGCTCAGAGCCCCATCAAGCCTAACCTTGAATGTCTTCAAGGATGGAGTCTCCATCACCTCCTTGGACAACCTGTGCCGGTGTTCCATTAGTCTCATAGTAAAGAACTTCTTCCTAAGGTCCAATCTAAATCTACCCTTCTCTTATTTAAAGCCATTGCCTCTCATCTTAGTGCTACATCGCCTTGTAAATAGTCCCTCCCCAGCCCCAGCAAGAGGCTGCTAGAAGCTCTCCCCAGAGCCTTCTCTTCTCTAGCATGAACCCCAGCTCTTTCAGCCTGTTTTCATAGGAGAGGTCCTCCAGCCCTCTGATCATTTTTGTGGCCCCGCTCTGGACCCTCTCCATTAGGGCCTTGTTCTTCTTGAATGTGAAGGCCCCAGAGATGGATGCAGTACTCCAGGTGAGGTGTCACCAGAGCAGAGCAGAGTAGCAGGATCACCCCTCTCAATCTGCTGGCCACACTTCTTTTGATGCAGCCTAGGATGCCACTTGCCTTCTGGGCTGCAAAGTGAGCCTTGTACCCATCTTCTTTCACTGTACAGTTTTGTGTCACTATATTACCATTAAATGTACATTTTTTTATCTAAAAGAAAATTATGTACTCGTGTCTATGGTTATAAGTTGAACTTTGACCTTCAGAGATACTTTCCAAGGAAAGCTTGGCTCACACTCTCTGAAATGAAACACCTGCTATGACTCCCCATTCTCATACTGCACCACTTGTATTTCAACTAGGAGCACTCCACAGGCACCTGGGCACCCCTGGATCTGCATAGACTCCTTCCTGCATCCTCAGTGTACCCCCAAATAGCTGTTTCCCCTCACCTGAGATTTTTCTTGCCCACTTTCTGCAGTGTAGAGGTCCACTTGCAGGCATGTCAAGGTGCACAACATTTAATTTAAATTACCTCGTGGTTTGTTTTTCTTTCCTGTATGAATGAATATACAGAAGGGATGGGCTGCATCTGTGGAGTGGTTTTGGTTTCTTGTTGTTTTTTTGTGGGTTTTTTCTCTCCCTATAGATAAAGGTTATGAGGGGATATAAGAGCTATAAAACAGTTAGACTTTAGAGTGGTTTTTGCAGCTATTACACACAGAATCTTACTTTAGGGAATCAATGATCTCATGGCAGCACCTTCCTGAGCAGGAACAGCTCTGATAAAGAATTTCCCACCCACTTCTCTTGTCAGAGTGTATTCACTGGGCACAGATACCCTCTTGCTTATTTTCTGTATTGATTCATTCGGATCATTAAATCAAACAAGAGAATTTGTGTGTTTCAGCTTGTCTTTTGATTTGTAAAGCTCTTCAGATGTGAACTCCTGAAGGCTGGGTTAATACCTGGCTTGTAGGCAGAGAAACGCATTCCTGCTGTCCTTTCCAAACCTACCAGAAATTCCTGGACACACCTGAGTGCCTATGGGAGGCTCACCTCATAACATCTGCTATTATGTAAATTGTGATCTTTTCCTTCTGCAAGAGTGTCAGTAGCAATGACAATTACCATTCATTACTAACCACTTGCACAGACAAGATGAAGTAACAAGGCAAATTTGGTGTCAGCTGCACATTTGGACCAAATAGTACATTCGCTTGTTGGCTGGTCTGAGCAATGTCTTAGCAGGCAGGAAGAACACAGCTTATGGATTTGTCTTGGGTGGTGGTAAGGTGATCCATTGTTTGCTATGCACGTGACATCCCTCACTGAGCCTCTGAGGTATAAAGCAGGCAGTGTTTGGCCGCTTCCTGAAGAGGTAGGTCTCACTGAGGTCAGTGATGATAAGCCTATTTTGTTTCAGCCAGTGCAGCTCAGGAAAACAGTGCTTTGTCACTGGAGAAGTTTGTAGGACTTACCTTTAAGGCTCAATGTATTAAGCTGTTTGAGACACATAAAAATTTGCAATCACTCCTTTTAAACAAGCAGTGCAATGGTTTGCACAGTCCCAGCTGGTTTCTCCTGGGATCCTACCTGGCTGAAATTCTCACTCTGCTTTAATCATCTTATCACACGCACTTCACAACCTTCACCAAGAAAGCTAACGTCTCATAGAGATGGGAGAATTTTCCATCTTACAAAATCCCCATTAGGGGTAGGTATCTGCACAAAAAACATTACCAAATACAAACTCTACCTGAAGTTATTGTTGTCTTATTAGAAGTCAGAATGCACATACACAATGTTTTTCCTGCTGTGCTTTTCATAGAATTTTTAGAAAATGAATACATCCAAACTTCTGACACTGCTCTTAGCCATTTTACAAGCTGAAATATTTCACATGTATTCTCTTCTAAGCAATGTATGATGCTATGCAGAACAAAGAGCAGTCTGAAAGGCCAGAAGCCTGTCTTCTCATATTTTAGGCTCCACAAACAGCAGTACCCAGCAAACAATATTGACATTTCTTTGGCAAGAGGTATTTTTAAATCACCTTCACTATTCTTCTCAGACTGCTATAGTGTTTAAGAAACCAAGCAAAAATATTTAAAATTCACAAAGAAGAAGCATTAAAAGGAAGAGGGAGGCTTAGCTCATACAGCATCATATCTGATTGCCTCACCCTGGCTCTCCCAGGGCCATGCCAGTGATGCGAGCTGTCCAGGTGCAAAGGAAGGCAGGGCCAAGCACCTGCACTCCAACCCTGAGTTAAGATGAGATGCCCAGCCAGTGCAAATTGGGTTCAGGGCTGGTCTCTGCCAGCCAGCCCCCATGAGATTACAGCCATTTGCAAACTGTGTTGTGTAGGTGTTTTTTTTCCTGCAGCAGTGGCTCCTGGGTTTTGTTGTCTTCTAGATATTGCTAATTAGACAGATATGAGATGCTCATTTAGTTCATATATATCAGTCACTATTGACTTTTACTAAGCATCCTATTGACCTTTAACTATGTCTTGGAAGAAGTCAGAAACAGCCTTGAAAAGCTGAGATTACTGGAAAAGTTCCCATTTCCCTCCAGCAGTTGCTAGGAAAAGGCAAGGAGAGTCGGGAGCTGTTGAAATGCACAGTGACACCACACCATAGAAAATCTCCCCGTGCAGGCATCTGCCTATATGTGCTCTTAAGATTATGAGAATGGAGCAGTAGTCATTCAGCTGCACAGATTGTAAGGTTAGTGCTACTCATTTGCAGTACGAACCTTCAAAACTCAGTCCTATGTCTGCTTATGCCAAATACATTATTTTATGACTTTATAAGATACTTTACATGAGCTCATTTGCTTTCTTTTGTTTATTTAATTCCATATTGGTAACAGGATACAATTTGAATATTATATCATTTCAAGTCCTTCAGTGTAGGGAGCCTACTGCTTACCTGGCAGAGGCCAGGAGCCAATTCCGGAAGGTCATAGGGCTGAAAACCAAAACAGGCTGTCCCTGCTATATGTTTGAAAAGCTGCAAATTCAAGCTATTCTGATGCATGTCAGCTTCAAACAACTGGGGTCAACTAACACTTCTCTCTGTAACCGAAGCTTTTGTCTCATCCCTACCCATCCTGTTAAGACGGTTTAACATCCCCATCAATAATCCAAGTAATTTATCCCCAAGGCAGAACAGTGACAAATAATAACAATGGACAGAGGGCAGTGGTCAGGGTGATGGATTTAGTTTTGCAGGGATGGGCAAAGACTCTGATTTAGAAGGGAAAAACTCAGCACAATTTTGAAAGAGTGGAAAAGCACCTAACAAGGGAGAGCAGGCAGAACCACTTCCCTGAGATGCAGCGTCCCTGGCCAGGACAGATGTCACATGAGCCCCAGCTGAGTCTTGGAGGAGGCACTAATGGGCAAGAGGACAATCTGACCTGCAGAGACAATGCTTTGTGTAGGATGTGACACCTACATAAAGCCCTGGGAAGGAGAGGAGGAGGACTCCTACTACACTGCAGAAAGCCTTTTAACAAGCAGTTAAGGAGGGGGTTTGTGGCCAAAGCTCTCAAGGTGAAAGAGTCAGACCAGGGCAAGGGGCCTGAAATGGATGCCTCTGATTCCCATCCCTTCCAACCAGAGAAAGAGCCACCCTGATAAGCACCCCCTTCCTGAGACATCAGATCTTCTATTTCTCAATATTCTCCATAGCCAAAACAGAACAGGTTGAAATACCCATCTTCTCCTCCTCAAAGTCAGCAAAATCTTAAACACTGGCATTTCAAAGCTATATGCCAGAAATAGAAATAAACAGATGATTCAAATGTATGAAGAAATAAATAAGAGCCCACTAAGCTGGATAGTGCATCTTGCTAAAGCTGAACCACCATGGAGTGATCTCTTCGTGCAAACAGCATACTCAGAAAAAAATGAATTTATTCCATATTTATAGAAAAATACATTGCTTGTTTTAAACATCCTTATGCTTAGAAAAAGAACATGGAGTTTAATCCATACTCTGGAGCAAATTTTGAAGTGGTGAAGAAAAAGTTCTCAGTATGGGAACATGGTTCTTTGCTCAGTGCTGTCCTTCAAAGGTCAGATATAAGAGTTGGTGTCCTGGCGCTTCCGCTTCTTGCCACATTTACCAAAATGACTGGTGAAACAGAAGAGGAGAGGGACATAAGGGTGAAAGAAGCAGGAAAAGATGTAACTCAAGTTGTAGTCCAAGCTGCAGTACTGAAACACTGATTTTCTACACTGAAAATTTCTTTTTTCTTTAATTTGTAAATTGAGGCAAGTAAAAGTTGCTGATGGAATATCCAAATCCACTGCTTTAAACATTAATAGATATTGCTGGCTCCTCAAGAAATTTAGGTAAGCTGTGAGTGTTCTACATACACCTACAGTATGTGTGGAATCTGGCTTGCTGTGTGTCAGGAGTGGGAAAGCTGTGCCTACAGTTCTTCAGCTATGAATTTTTCTTCTACATTGTTTTTCAATGACTTCACAAACTATGATCAAGGGCCCTTCTTTGCAGGATGCTTTGATTGAGCTAATGTCTAAGCAGAGAGTTGCAGGCTGTACTTTGCAATATGTCTCTTGCACACCCTATTGCTTTCTGCTTCTAGAGATGAATAGGACAACTTTATGCCTCTATGAGGAAAATGCAGATTCTACTCCGGTACAGTTTTTTAATAAACTGCCTTATTGCTACTGAAAAGTTTGTCTTTCTGTTGAGGGAAAATACCACCTGCTTGTAACATAAACCTGACTGGGGAATTTACTTTGACACTTGAAATACATCAATAATTTATGACAGCTGATAAGGTCAGAGGTGAACACCCTCAGGAAATTTTACCCAAGTAAAGGTAAAAAGCCTACATATAATACCTTGAAAGCTGCTCCACATCCTCCACTGTCTCCGGTAAGGAGATTCCCTTTGTCTCTGGTAAAAGCAATACTAGAAGACCACATACAACTGCAAGAATACCTACAATGGACATTGAAGAAATAAAAGGGAATAAGAAAATTGTTACTTTTCTTGTTGTCAGAGTTTATCTACTGAAGAAATTTTATTTAGATTAAGGTTGAAGTGAGATTTAGTGTGGTTTAGCTACAGACTCCCATTTCCTCATTGGAAATAACTAATTTTTTTTTCCACAGAATAACCCTGCAGGGCTCTTTTTTTTTTTTTTTTTTTTTTTTTCAAAAATGCAACTGAGGAAAAACATTTTGACAGGAATACAAAGTTATGGCTAATACAACATCCATAGTCATAACTGTATCTACCAAAAAAACCCAAACCACTTTTTGAAGGACATACTTTTTAAAGAACATCAACTTCTATTCTTGGGAAACTAAGATTACTTCACTACAATTACACAACTTAGATGTAAGGTCTCACAGTATTGAAGCACTTCACACAGTTTCTTTTGTGTTCCTTCAGCCAAGTCACCCAAGCAGACCTGATGTCTTCCATAGCATGCTGTGAAATCACCTACATTTTACCCATTTGCTGTTCAGCCTCTTACTCTAGGCATGAAGGTTGAGAGGGGCTGGTTTGAGGGGGAGAGAAGGCCACACACTAAACTTTTGCCCCCAAAAAGCTCTATTAGGAGGAGAATAATTAAACCAAAAGGACTGTTTAAATTGAATCTTACTGAAAATAATTAGAGGTAGCTCCAACCAAACAGCTGCTAATCGGAAAAGCAGGAATGGGGCTATGATCCCACCTAGGTCACACAAACTTGAGCACAGGGAAACACCAAAGTTTCTGCAAAAGAAAAATGGTGACAGGTATTTGAAAGGTGTTATGAAACAGATGAACCAGCAGTTTAAGGAGCAGAATGTAGCCTTAGATTCAAAATTCTCTCGTTGGTATATGCAACAAACATTGAGCAGTAGCTATTCAATGAGGAATCTCTGGAGAAAGCTGTTTTACTAAATAGCAGTGAAACAGGGAATGGAGAAAAGCAGAGGGAAAATTTGGAAGATTCCTGAGAGCTTTTGACCTACCTCAGCGTCGTGGGATACAATTCAGTGTTTACGAGATAGACAATTTCAAAAGCTATCGTGATGCCCAGTCTTCCCAGTGTGGCAACTGTCATTTTGAGCCATGGGACATCTGTTAATTGAAAAAGAGACCCATAGAAAGTGCACTTTTCTGCATCAGCTGAGATTTCTGAGAGCCTCAGGTCCTCTCAGCAGAAACTACATCATAGAAACACTGGATCAGTACAAATCAGACTGAAAGGCCACTGCTGTAGCTATCAATCTATATTGGCATTTATTGTTTTCAGGATCATGTGGTGTTGCTTTGGAGAATAAGAGATCGCCTCTAGTCAATTGATTCAAGATGCTGGTGGGGCATAAGAGCATGAGTGGGAGAACGAACATTATGAGCTTCTCTGGCCATGTCCAAACTGTACTCTGGAAAGCAGCATTTATTTGTATAGAGATGCTATGCTGTAGGAAACACTGCTGTCACCTTTCAAAGCCTTCTGATCACAAACAAGCTAATTCTACAGGTGCATAGAATAACAGAATCCTTTAGGTTGGAAAACACCTTTAAGATCATCAAATCCAACTGCAAAACTAATAGTGCTAAGTCCACTGCTAAGCCATTTCCTTAAGTGCCACATCTACATGTCTTTTAAATACCTTGAGGGGATGCTACAGATAATTCTTCCTAGAGCAGGCCAACTACACTTTGCAATTTGTGTAGCTGTTGTACATAAGACAGGCTCCTAATAATGCTACTGCCGGGCACCTCTCACTTTCCTGGTGTTAGTACGTGACAGAAGTGGACAAGGGACCTTATGCTGACCTAGTAGCTCTACCCAGCTCTGCTTAAGCGCTGGCACACAGCCACTACCTTGCATACATCAGCAGGAAGCCCTTATACATCAGCCAAGTGTGTGATGGTCACATCTGCATCAAAAAGCAGAGCCATCCCTTCTCATTTTGTGCAGCTCCTCAGCAGTCTGCCCTCTCGAGAGCCAGCAGCCTCTGGAGAAGCATCACAAAGAATGCAATAAGCACTTTGGCAATGCCCTTGGGAGAGGACAGTGTCTTGTATGGTCTAAATATGACTGGGAAGGCAGGAGAATGAAACAACAAGCCCAAACCTAGCATGAAGGATAGCGATGCCACTGGAGAGGGCTTTGGCAGTGATTGTGTTTTCTCAAAACTTCAACAGAAATAACAAAGAACTTTGCTTTGCTCTGAACCAAAGCCATCAGATGCTTGGGGTTATTTCCCTTCCAAGACAATCAAACAAACCCCCATCAAATGTAATCCCATGTTGCAAGACACGGCCTTTGACCCACAAAGTTCTATTTTCAAACACTTGTAAGAAATGCAAAAGCTAGAAAGAACAAAACAAACCCACCTCATCTCCATGGTACCCCTTCAGTCTATCAGACTCCTGAGGTGAGGGGGTGATATCTGTGTGCCTCCTCCTTCTGCTAAGGGACTCAAACTGTGTGAGCACCCCAATGAGATGGAGCTCTCACAAGCTGCCACTGCAACTTTTTCCATTTGTATAAACAGACCTGGGCCTCAAGTGCCCATTCTCTGAGTATCTTAACTCCCAGGCTGTTCTCTGCTGAAGTGGGCAGTGCTCTCTCAGCACTTCATCACTACTGAGAGGCTGATAGCTACATACTGCTGGCCCCAGGCAACTGCTTTCTTCCCTCACTCAGGCCTTACTAGCCCCACACAATGCTCCTGCTCTAACCCCATATCTGCTGCACCATGGTCACCACACAGTGTGGCACATGAAGCATCCTGAAGGCACTAGATGCAGGTGTCCTGCAGGACTAACCTCCAGTGCCACTCTGTCTCCTCCTGCTTTAACTGCCCTAGCCCCAGGCAATCACCAGTCACCAGTCTCTGCTATCCCAGCAGAACCTCTGTACTATTTTAATGAGTTGGAAATGTTATTGGAAAGCTCAGCAGATGGCATGGTGACCAGGCCTCCTGTGCCTGGATTGCGGTGCCCTGTGATGGAAAGGCTGCCACAGGAGCCTGGAGCAGATGGCACCTGCTCACCCCATGGTGGCTCCTCTGAGAGGCACACAGAAGTGAGGACCTGAGGAAAATGCATCAGGGCAATGGAATCAGTCTTCAGTGGATTCAGTGGTCACACTGACAAACGCAAACAAGTGATGACGGTGTGGTAAACCAGGATGTAATTGCGCAGTCACCAGTGCTGGCGTCAAGAATTTACTTGTTCTTCCTTCTCCCTTCCCCATTATTTTTGCTTCTGTTAAAACAATGAAGCTCCTCAAGTATACAGTATTAATTTTAAGTGCTTTTGGAGTGCTTTCAAAGGGAGCTTAACTGAGATAGATGTGAGCCAACACACCTCTTCAGAGGATTTCATTTTGCACTCACCACAAACTTACCTGTTTTCATAGACACATCATACTCTCAGTAGTGGCTCCTCACGACACTTCTCTAGGAAAACAATTAATTGCCCCATGACATAACTCCAGGAACTAAAACCTCTAAGGCTGGCCAGGACTGTCCCTTACTTTGACAGGAATATCCCTAGGGAGGAATAAGCCTCTTAAATTCTTTTCAGCTGCCAGTCTCTAGCTACGAGAAGGTGATGCATGCTGAGATGGTAAGATTCACTTTAGAGCGATTCCAAATTTTCCCCCAGGGATTAAAAAAAAATACACAGGAAGGAAAAAAACTTAAAGAAAAAATAGAAGCATTAGGAAGCCTGTGTGCAGTGTCAGGCCCTTTAGTTATCACTGAAACCAGAGAAGAATGATTTAATCAAAAGCCATGTCTTTTCTCCAACCCCTTAACACTGTCCCAGCCTCTCGGAGGTGAGGGGGGTAGGGCAACAATGTCCATGTTTTCTACCACAGCTCTCACATTGTGTTTTAGTTTGCATTGTTTTATTTGCAGATGAGTAGACTACTAAGCTGTCTCGGCTAAGACACTGGCTTCTTACATCATCAGGTGTTTTTCAAGTCAATAAATGTATTTTCCCTTTATATTTGTATACTCTTCCCTTGTATTTGCCTTCAAAAACAGTAGAGTCTTTATACACATTTTTCCTAAGACTACACTCAGCTGTTGCTCACCATCTATCTGAGATACAACCATCACAGGTCCCAGGGCAATCCATAAGCAAATATGATATGCTGTTCCATGACTGTGATGCTGGTTGCCGCATCAGACACTTTTAACTTTGTGTGTCCTGCTCTCCTTGTTTAAGGGATGTCAGAGAGAAGACATTAACCTAAAAAGCATAACACTGGGAAGGGAGTTACCTTCTGGCAAGAAGGCAGTAATGAGGCATGCAATTCCTGCCACAATGTTGCTTATTGCAAAGGGAAGGCGTCGGCCAATGCGATCAATTGTCACTAAAATTAGGAGAGCAGCAGGCAGCTCCACAGCTCCTGAGATGAAGAAGTCTAGGTAGAGGTTTCCTCCAACAATTCCTAGGCGCATGACCAGCCCTTGATAGATCAGGGCACTTGCAAACCTGAACAGCAAAGGCAAAAATAATGGTGAGAGACAAACAAGTGACTGCCAGCAGCTGGAAAGACTCTAATAGTCACAAGGGAGTTTTTCTTCAAAGCCTGCCACCTTGGTAACATGGGACATACCATGACATGGGAACTCACCAGGCATACATCAAGATGAACGTGTTCCTCCGCATCTGGGGAGTCCTCACCAGGTCAAGAAAGGAGGGGTTGCTGACCTCCTTGTTACTAATAGTGATCTGAGGAGAAAAGCAAGCAGTAGGGTCAGCTGTCAGGTGAGGAAGGTGCTGGAGCAGTTTCTGTGTGAACATGGTTCCCAGCAACATTCCAACGCAGCAATCAGAGGTGCTGATGAATCAGTTTGTTGCTTTTAGCACTCCAGAGCAGTGTGCAGATGCTGGAAACAGCTTATGAGAACACGACTGTGGGCTTTGCTTAATCATGATCATGCAAAAATCAGGAAAAAAAAAAAAAACCAACAACCTTGACTTAACAGGATTGTAAACCGAGCAGCTGACCTGAAACTTCTTGGAAGGCAATAAGCAGTCACTGTCACATTGGGGTCACTGAGAACAGAACTGCCTTTTACCAGCGACAAAGAGAAGGTAACTGCGGAAGGAAAGTGATGGGCTGAGGGAAGAGGGAGAGAGGGGGTAAGCAGCAAGCAGTAGGCTTGGGAACATGGCTTATAGCACACACATCAAAAGGAAGAAAAGATGAGAGAAAGTGAGAAAAAGAGCAGATCTGTGAGGGTGTTTGACAAAACATTCAAGTAGTAAAATTTAGAAGGTCTAAAAAATACAAAAGCACTGTCTGAGCACAGCTTAAAGAATATCCTGCAAAGTATGAATTATTTCTCCTTGTACCACCTATAAAGTCTAGTAAAACTGTTCACAGCTTCCTCTCATACAGTCACTCAATGAAATCATTAATTAGAAGGTTTAACAATAACAGACAAGGGCAGGATTTCACACAGCCTGTGTTTACATGTTGGAGTTCTATGCCATAGGATATTGTGGAACCAGAGTGTTAGCAGGGGCAAAGGGAGATTAGGCACATTGATGGAGGTTGTTTTTAACTGTGGATAGCAGTTTCTAACTGCAATGTTCAAGCAGGGTGGCTTGAACTGAGAGCTTCATCTGGGATTTCCCTCAGCTCTCAAAGCAGGTGAGACAAACATGGGGTTAAACCTGCTTTGAGCTTTTTAGAATTTCAGGATTCCTGACAGCTTTACCTCTCAATTATTGTACCCCTTCTGAGGGCCTAAGAGAGCAGAGTAAATTCCTCTCTACCATAACTGCACCACTGCCCATGCAGGCAGAGGAGCCCAGTGAAGCAATCCCAGCAGATAGGAAGACATGTGAAAGGACAGAGAAACTCATGTGAAGATGCAGATTCATGATGAGGACATGGGTAAAGTCAAAGACATTGCCCGAGGGTCTTGTTGGCTCAGCCAGAGCTATGTCCAAAGCTTTCACCCTGTATTTGTTTTTCCAATTCTAAGGCAACACAGGTCTTTTTCAGTGAGATTTGGCTGGATTTATTTACGCATGACTTTTTCATAACTGACTGATGCAACACTTTGTAACCAGACAGAGAAATCCCACATTTGTTTGAATTTCCTTTCTACTACCTCTTACTTTCCCCTCGGTAACAAGAGCCAGAAGTTTTCTTCAAAGCGCTGCCAGGTCTCCTGCATGCAAGAGCCCTTTGGGAAGCATGCAGAGGTTGCTGGGTTTCTGCACTGCTTTTGGACACTCTCGTATTACAATTATAAAGCTGCCACTGCTGTGTTTTTAAGAGCAAGGTGTCAGCCATCAATTGTGGCAGTGCAAATAGAGTTTTCGTTTTCCAAAAGATTAAAGATAAATTCAGCATGGCTGCTACCATATAATTTTATGTCTATTAATAAAGTCATAATAATCCCGAGTGTGACTGGGCATTTTTTTATCTATGGAAGACAGCAATCATTGTGGAAAAAATAATTCTTCATAGGGAGAAAAATCCTTTCTTTGTCCTTTGAAGTCAAGGAGACCTTTGTTATTCATAGCATTGTAGTCAGGAATTCAATTACAGAGCCTGTGTTTCCAAAGGTACGCTATCTGAAAGCTCTGGAGATTTGCAATTAATTTCCATGATATCTTTATGTTTCAATAGAATTATATATCTGTTTTTCTGAAATATTTTTTAAGATTCCTCATAGCACAGACATAGTTTTGAATATGCTTAATTCTTGAAAGGACGATACATCCACACATGTTTAGAATACATGTGGATGTGTTAACATAAACTAGAAATATATATGTCTAGATATGGCTATACAATACCAATATATATAAAGGGGAAGGGGGCTTCAATCCACAACTTTGTCAAGAAGCAGCTCTGACTCAGCTGGTTGCATTCTACTATGCTTTTGGACAGAGACCAAGAATTAAAAAGTCAGCTTGAAAAAAAAAAAACAAACTATGCTTGTATAATTATGAACAACCTGAAGAAAAGATTTTACAACTTAAAATTGATTTAGTGAGTTCTAGAAGGAGCTGAACATTCCAGTGTCGTAACTCACAGAGCAAAAGAAAGAAATGTTTATCTGTTTTCATACGAAGGTCATCTGTGGTTTCTCCATGCCAATGAAAACACAAGGGTGCTACACCCAGAGCTGTGTAAGGAGTTTGGCCAATGACATTGTTACACATATATTGAAAAATCTTGGTTAAAATGCAGTGACAAATAATGCCTCTCACTTCTCCCTGTCCCTCCACACCTGCAGCACTTTACCTGAATTTCTGAAGTTGCTTTGTGAAAGAGAAGCCTGATGTGAGTTAATGTGAGAAATACACTTGATCCACAATGAATGTTCTTCCTGGAGACGCTCTTTCCTCTGGGCACAGCACCAAGGATGACAGGCATTGTATTTTAAAAAGGTCCCAGGACCAAATCCAGGCACAAATCTAGATGTGCAGAGATTAATTTGCTGCAGCTGTGAGTGGCCTGGGGTCATGAGCAGGAATACTTCTTAAAATACTTAAATAAATCTTAAAAAGCAGGGAAAGAGACACATTTGCATTCTGATGTGACACTTAGAAGATACTGGTGTTGAGAGAGGGGAAATGAGTGCAGGAACACAGAACATGGAGGGGGAGCTGGAGTAGCACAATCTTCCTGCTGAAAGTCCTGGGCCACACTTAGCACTGGGTCATGCTGATTAGAATAAGGGATCTCCACTGTTGTATATGCCCCAGCCAAGGACAATAAAACACAGAATCATAGAATGGGTTGGGTTGGAAGGGACCTTAAAGATAATCTAGTTCCAGCCTCTCTGCCATGAACAGTGACACCTTCCACTAGATCAGGTTGCTCAAAGCCCTATCCAACCTGGCCTTGAACACTTCCAGGGATGGGGCATCCACAGCTTCTCTGGGCAACCTGTTCCAGTGCCTCTCCACCCTGATAATGAAGAAATTTTTCCTTATATCCAATATAAATCTACTCTCTTTCATCCTATCACTACACTCCCTGATAAGGAGTTCCTCTCCATCTTTCCTGTAGGCCTCCTTTAGGTATTGGAAGGCTGCTCTGAGGTCTCTCTGGAGCCTTCTCTTCTCCAGGCTGGACAATCCCAACTCTCTCAGTTTGTCCTCATAGGGCAGGTGCTCCAGTCATCCAATCATCTTCATGGTCTTCATCTGGACACACTCCAACAGGTCCATGTCATACTTTTGTTGGGGACCACAGAGCTGAACACAATTCAGCTTCTGTGAAATGCCACCAGACTTCAGGCTAGTTTGTGATATTTTCCACACATTTCTAAAGTAGGAGTGTTGCAAATGACTCATTGTTTTGTATCATTTTCAAGTTCTTAGTTTTGTTCATTCATACATATGATTCATTGTTTTGCAAACTTCTTTTTTTTTCACCCTCTGTTTTCCAGCCAGTTAGCAAAGAGGTATGGGACTGACAATCTTATTCTAGTATGACACTTCAATAATGTTGCCCATCACACAGAGAGAATGCATTTTAACACAAATGAACCTTTGAAAGGTTAAGAAAGTTTAGGACAAAAAAAAATCCTTTAGCTCAAACAGATGACAGTACCTGTGAGTAATGTGGTGAGAGATACTTCCCATTGTGTTTTGCAATATTGTGCATGATTTTTAATGCCTTCTCTCCCTTTTTGCGTGTCAAGAGCCAACGTGGAGATTCAGGAACCACCCTGTAATAACACAGAGGTCACTAATAGAAATTGCACTGATGGATGTTTCAGTTTCTGCTGGCCTAGGGATAAAATGGTTCACCGTCTAAAAGTTCACAGCAGATAACAATGTACAGGAAGAGGGTCCATGAATTAGTATCTTTGTTTCCAGCCCACAGGATGTCCGCACTGGGCCAGGAGTGTTCACTATGGTATAGTGTTTTTCTTTCTCATTAGCTGTACTGCTTAGCTCATGGGACCTGTAGGGCAAACTCAGGCTTAAACTGAGTACATGACAGGTAAAAGTGGGTTCCCATGGCTAATGGGAAAAGCAAACTTTGGTCAAATTCACCACATAAATAGCCCTGGCAAAGTGGAAGCAGAGCAGGGCTCTGTTAAGGGTCAGCTGTGGCTGACAAGAGAGATGGGTAGAAAAAGGAAAATACTATGTCTCCAGTTCACAAAAAATAATGAAAAATGCCAACATCAACAAATATGCAAATATCTCCTTCCTAACCTACAACATCTTGCACACTGGAGACTTGGGACAACAGCAGGAGTCTCAAGGTGCTCAAATAGCAATAACAATCATGAAAAGAGCAATGACTGTGACTTTACCAGTAGTAGAGCAGAAAGAAGAAGTTGGGCAGTGAAATGGCCAGCTGGATCCCCTGCCAGGTGGGAACCAAGTATGCAATTCCTGGGAGAATCATAATTCCCAGGGTGAAGAATATCTGAATCACAATCCCAACAATCCGCTGGTCAGATCCAACAATCTCAGTCACTGAACAGAGAGAAAGCCAAGATAAAAAACACAGAAACAAACTTAACTTGAAATAAGTATGTCGGCGATGGAACATATGGGAGGATAGTACTGTATCAGGTCAGAAGTCTGTCTAGCCCAGCCTCTTGCTTTTGGCACTGTAAGCATATCACCAAGACTGGCCAGAGCAAGGATGGGTGACACCTCCTCATCAATTCACCCACCATTCTTCAGCTGAATGGGTTTCTGACTGCAAGTTTATCAACAAATTAAATAAGGCCAGAAAAGCTTTTTGAGACTGCATCATGATCATACTTAGTGGTAAACTGTAAACACTCTCCCCATTTAGCCATTCCATAGACTAGAGGATCCTCCAGGTAGGGACTCGTCCCAGCAGGTAATGTAAACAAGGTATCTGTGGGGAAGGGAGTTTAGCCATTTCATGCTGGTTGCTCCAAGGGCTAGGGTGTGGTCCTCAATCTGCTTTATTCACTAGAACTAATAAAGCCTTTGCTGTTTGGGTTTTTAACCCTGTGGTGGATATTTTTATTTTGTGAATGTGTCTAATTAATTCTGAAACCCATGTAAACCCTCATTTCAGGCAATATCCTATGGCCACATGATCCATAGTATGGCCACAAGAGATGAGCAATGCATGAAGAAGTGTTTCTTCATTGTTTCAGAATTGTCACCTATCCTTCAGAGTAAAAACAGAGGAGTTTACCTTAGTTTATAATACAGAGAAAGCACTTACTTTTTTAATTATTATTTTGCTAAAGGAGGCACAACTTTACAAGTAACAGTGATTCATTTCAGCTGGCAACACAGAGACATGTGACACCATTACTATTTTTATTAACAGGGCAACTCTGTTGCCTAAAGGTAGCTGCTTAGCACTGGCCTGGGAAGAGCCGGTTAGTAAGTAAATGCAAAGGGGTTCTTGGGGCAGCACAGATCAGTTACCTGGGAGCTGCATTAATGGTATCTGTCCTCCCGCTGCAACTAAACTAATGTTCTGTATATGCTTCTTAAAACATCTTAAGTCAGTAAATACTTTGTATCATCCCAGGACATAAGATTAGATCCCTGAAAAGATCCCTAGAGTGATCCATGAGAGAGATTCCATAATCACTCTTTCCAAAAATTAAGCACCTTATTTAGGGCTGCAGTAATTCACTATCCCTTAGGATGTTGTATTTTTTAACCACTCCCTAACGACAGGCAGTCTGATCTGAGCACTGCAAAACATTCCTTTCTGTTAAAACTTGGCCATTTTAGGGAAACCATGGGTCTGTCATAAAACATTCTCCTTGTTAGACCACTTTCCAAAGTTTCAGGATAAGATCTTAGTTTAAAATTAGACTATATGCTTGGAAGGGAGGAAAAAGAAGCTTCTGGCCCTCTCACTGTGTATCAGACCTGAACTGCTCAGCAGTGCAACTTTGTCTAGAAAACTGAGGTGCTTTCTGGGCTCTAAATGCTGAGAAGGATAGGCAGGTAAGTTTACATGAACATCACCACAGTGTTCCCAGGTCTCACTATAACTCTTTTTACATCTGGTTGCAACTCTGCTCCTACTCATCTAAATTCCACTAAGAATTCTGAAAAAATATCCTAAGCCTCGCATACTACAGTGATGGTGCAAAAGTTTTGCACCATTTAATGATGGCATTGTTGTAGTTTAGAGGATCACGGTAGATTTCTGAATAACTTATTTTCTTTATATGCAAGTCTGACGTCTCATCTCTAGCAAAATGCTTTCCTCAGTGTCTTGCTATTTCATAATCATCTCTACCAGAATGCTTTCCTCAGTGTCTTGCTATTTCATACTCTAGAGAGGTGTTTCCCTTTCTGGACCTAGCAGTCATTGAAGATGCCAAGACAATACCCTTTTCTCATGAAAAGTGAGCTTGCTATTCAAGGAGCTTCATCACCAGGTCATGCCTATAGACTATCAAAGAGTCTGGATCACTGTTGGTGTGATGATATTTATGAAAAGGTTTCCCTTCCTTTTCCCTCTTCAGGAAATAATAATCTTAATATGGATCCTGGTGTCCAGCTTGGCAGTAAGTAAAGCCTCCCAGGTAAGTAATGAAGAACAGCTATCCAAATGTCTGTCCTTCCAGCAAGGAAAAGCAGTTAGCCCCTCTTAGCATCTGTAGATGTCTAGATTCTGCCAAAATTAGCCACCTCCCTGCTGGTGTATCCAGTTTATTCAGGGCTAGCTCTGTAGATTTTGATCATCTTGATGATCTATGTAGTAAGAAAACACATTCCACTCCTTCACCTCTTAATTATCTACATTAATCCCTCCCCATCAGGGTCCATAAATTAGACAGCCAAAAAAGTACTAAGATAACATCAAGAGAAAGTGTTGCATTGCTGCTGAATTGCTAATGGCTAGCAGCTCAGAGGCATATTCAAGTACTATGATGATGGGTATGAAAGGAGAGCTTGGTCATTTCTGAAGGGCACATCACTCTTGCTAGTCTGCCCTCCTGCATTACATTTTCTTCACTCATCTCCATGAGATGCTGTGAGATCAGACAGGCATGTACACTTCTGATCTTTCCCATCCTCTTATCAGTTCTGACTATCAGTAAGCGTTTGCACTTGCTGCTATACTCAGAGGCCACCTCTGTACAAGTACATAGCGAACACTGCCAGGTAAGGAAACACTACACTGTTTAGGTGTATGGTCTGGTACGGTCTGGACAAAAGCCAGTGGCTGCTCTCCAAATAATCTGTTCAGGCATGGGCCCAGACTATGGATAATGTCAAGTTACAATTTGCCTGCAAGCACCTTGTCTTGGAGGAAAAATGCTTTAAATAGGATGGACTTGGGTTAATCATTGTTTGCTGACCCTTAAAAAAGTATTATCAAGAGCAGATGTAGGCAGATTCCTTGTCTTCTCCCAAATCCTCCTAACCAGAAAAGAAAGAAGGTAACAGCTCTCACCAATCACATAGCATGTCATCCAGGTTCCCTTGCCAAACATGCCTTGGAGAAAACGGAAGATCAAAAATACAGTAAAGTTTGGTGCAAATGCCACTACGGTACCGCATATCCCAACCCCAAGACAGGAGAGCAGGTAGATGAGGATTCTGCCATATCTGTTGAAAAAGGGGGGAAAAAATGAAAATCGTGAAAAGACACAAAGACTTCTTCTTTTCCTGTCATCTCATTTTAATGCTAGATCAGAAAGTGCCTTTTTGAGACTAGCCCCCTTCCAAAGGGAGGCTGCCTGAAACTCTTTAGTGTTGGTCTTTGGGACACAAGACTCTTCCCTGTGATAGTTATCAAGACCTTTACATCATTATTTTGAAACTGGTGATCTTCTCACCAGGACCCCTTTTACGTTAGAAATGTAGTTTGTCTTTTTGTATCTAAACTACAGCCTATATGTTACAACTCAGGACAAACTGTGAAAACTGACCACAGAATCACAGACTGATTGCAGTTGGAAGGGACCTCCAGAGATCATTGAGATCAACCCCCCTGCCAAAGCAGGCCCCACAGCAATGCATCCAAGCAGGTTTTAAAGTCTCCAGAGAAGGAGAGTCCACAACTTCCCTGGGCAGCCTGTTCCAGTGTTCTGTCACCCTCACCATAAAGAAGTGTTTCCTCATGTTGAGGTGGAACCTGCTGTGTTCTAGCTTGTACTTATTCCTAGTTCTATCACTGGGTGCCACTGAAAAGAAACTGGCACCTTCATCTTGACACCCACCCCTCAGATATTTATAGATGTTGATAAGATTCCCTCTCTCAGCTTTCTCTTCTTAAGGCTAAACAGCTCCAGTTCTCTCAGTCTTTCTTCATAGGACAGACAATGCAGCTTACAAAAAATACTTGAGAGAATATTTGTGCTTTCATTTTGTTCAAAAGTACTTTAAGAATAGAAGAAATACTCTCTGCCATTGAAAACATCAGTAGTCCTCTCAGCCTATGAGTAGGTTGACTACTGTGAGTTATGAGCACAAAATACAAACCCAGCTCCCTCCTCTAGTCTAAAAGAAACTTAGAGTCTATGAAAGCTCCCCTCTCTGGGGCAGGCCAGCTGCTCAAGCCTCAATACCTCCCACATATTTTCCTTCGTATTCATTCAGCTCCCACGGAGTTGAGGACCAGATGAATGGAGCTATGGCCTGAGTACTAAGCATGTGAGTTCAACCTGTGAATGGAGAAATTTCCATATCGAGCTCCTTCCTTCTTCCCTCAAGTAGCTGTTTTCCTTATCAGTGGATCCCCTGGATGCTTTCTTTTTGTTTCTGTGTCCTTCTGCCCTTCCTGGGTCCATATGTGTACAAAAAAACATCAGAAACCTCAAGAAAATCCATTTTCATGGCATTTTAAAGTCTGAAGAGTATCATTAAGCACAACTATGTGAAGCTTCCAGCCCGAAAGGAACTGAAAATTATATTGTCTGTGTGTTGTTTATTCAATGTGAGCTAAACCTCTAAAGAGCTGATGCACTACAAATTATTTCACCCACAAACAAATCAAAGGATATCAGCGCTTATACAGTACCTGTCTGCAGCATAGCCCAGGATGAATGCACCAACCAGAAACCCTAGATTGAGGATAGCTTGTGAGAGATCCAGCATCCAGGCATTGCCACACACAAGGTCATACTGCAGGAACAAGGGAGAGGCATAAACACCCAAGGTAAGTCATTCATTATGCTCAGGGTAAAATATTACAGAAACTGCAATGGCCCAAGCAGGAAGGGGAAGGGGAAGGGAAAAGGAAAAAGGAAGGGCAACTTCAAATATGCTTGTCAATAGCAAGCAGCAGTGCATCAGGAAAATACAGACACAGCAAACCCTCTTCATGCTATTGTGAAGACACAGGGAGAGCTTCTCCTTGACAAAAGGATGCTGTTTCTCATACATCAGTAGTCCAGATATGGAAAGCAAATCAACTATGTTGTTAAGCAAAGCCATAACTTTGTTTAATGCAGAATAAGGTAGCAAAACTACTGGCAATGAAAACATTAGTTTATAGAAGTGGTTTGATTACTTATTGTAGTGTCTTCTAGATAATAGCAAAAACATGTGGACTCTGAGGAAACTGAAAAGAAATCTCAGCTCAATCTCAGATACACCAAATATCTATTTTCTTGGTGTAGCTGTCCCAGACTTTCCTGTTCCTTATAATGCCATAGCCGTAACTCCATAACACGATGTTACATTGGTGCATATCTGAAGAATTCATTAAAAGTGATGGGCAGAGGGAAAAGGGTGAGAGGAATTAAAACTGAAAGGAAACTGAAAAATTAAGTAGTTATTCAGACAGCACTTTAGAGGGTTTTTGAGAATGAAGAAATACCATCCACTGCTTGCCACGTTCTGCAGACTTTATGGGAATTGAGGAGTTTCTATGTATACTTAGGGTAACCTTAGGAACCAGTGGAAGTCACAAACAGCAGCTGTCATCTTTTAACCTGGAGAGACCCTCTTGGCAAGAGCTATGAGAAAACTTTTCATTGCTAACAAGGTGCTGCTTGAAGAAGCACTCACAGTGTGTCAAATTTGTATGCACCAGCTCATGTATCACAATAAGTGTGCTTGGGTGAGAAGGCTACAGAATGGGTTAGACAGAAGATTAATGGCCTCTTCTGCTACTCACAGTTCTCCAGACTCTGAAATTTTGTTCCATGAGCCCAAGCCCCAACAGTCCATTTGTATGTTGCAATGCCCAGTGGCTATTGCCTGGGTCTGGGATTTTAAAGATGCCTATATAGAGGATAGAGTGGGAACCCAGACTTGGATTTCACTGAGCCTGAATCTGGACCTAAAAATCTAAAATAATACTCTTAAATGTTTACTTATTTACCTAAATAAGAAGCCATTTCAATATTGTGAACTCCATACAAGTGCCATTCACGCTCATTTCTATGGGCTATTCTGCAGTTTCAAAAATTAAACCCTTCAATTTTGGTTCCAAGTGTACTATTAGCACTGCCACTGACAGTAAGAAGCAGATTTGTTAGTTATGATGATTTTGCTGGAAATCTGGGATTTGGGTTTATTCATTGGTTTTTTTGCTTTCTTGGACTTGCAGGTCTGGGAATGTTGTGACTGTGTACAGTTCTGGAGCCCCCAGCACAGGAAAGACATGGAACTGTTGGAATGGGTCCAGAGGAGGGCCACAAAGATGATCAGAGGGCTGGAGCAGCTCTCCTATGAGGACAGGCTACAAGAGTTGGGGCTCTTCAGCCTGGAGAAGAGAAGGTTTCGAGGAGACCTTATAGTAGCCTTCCAGTATCTGAAAGGGGCCTACAGGAAGGCTGGAGAGAGACTATTTACAAGGTCTTGTAATGACAGGACGAGGGCCAATGGGTTTAAACTGGCAGAGGGAAGATTTAGACTAGATGTTAGGAGGAAGTTCTTTCCAGTGAGGGTGGTGAGGCACTGGAACAGGTTGCTCGGGGAGCTGCAGATGCTCCCTCCCTGAAGATGTTCAAGGCCTTGGACGAGGCCTTGAGTGGCCTTTACTAGTGGGAGGTGTCCCTGCCTATGGCAGGGGGTTGGAACTAGATGATCCTTGAGGTGCCTTCCAACTTTACCATTCTATGATTCTATGACTGCAGTCTTTAGTTTCCAGCTCTCACAACTACGAAGAAATACATGGTTAGTAACCCATAGGTGCTCAACCCAATAGATATCCCACCTCCACTAACTTTAAACAAAGCAGTGGTTTTGATGCCAAGCTCATTAGGCTGGGGAGAATGGATGGTCACTTCTCACACAAACCAGGCCATCAGCATCTAACTCCCATTTCTGCAAATCTCAAGCAAGAGTTGCAGAAACCTCACCTTCCTCAGAGAGGAATAACATCTTCTGTCAGCTGTCATACTCAAGGCTACTTTCTTCAAGTAGCCTGAACGTGGAGCAGCACTTCAGACTATCAATGCTCCTTAACCTCTTGCTTCTTGAAACTAAGACAACTATGGTAAATAGTATCAAAAGATGCAGCTTTGGAAAGTGGATTTTGGTTTTTTTCTTCTTTCAGAAGAATGACCATTTTAAATTTTAGAAAGCAATGCGATTGACTATGCTGATGGCACAGGCAGGAGCACTCAGAGAGCATCTCTGGCCACCCATACAAGGCAATATAGCTTACCAGAGGGCTAAAACACAGCTACAAGAAACTAACAGTGTGCTGATGATTTGTAACAGAAGAGGAAATAATAACATGAAGACACAGAAAGTGAAGGAAAGCAGGAAGAGTAGTTTCACATGAGATCCAGAAACCTCTCTGACCTAAAGCTGTACTCAGCAAGATATCTCACGTTTGGTGAAGGTGCTCCTACCAGAATCCGTGCTGGACACACTGGCACTGTGGGGATCATCTGGACAGCTGCTGGACTTGTATGTACATAGAGACATATACACAGTGCATGGTCAGTAGGTCACTGACACGGTTCTTCTGGCCAGTTGGCCTGAATTTCAGGTGCCTGTGAGACTGAATGCCACTGTTGGGGTGAGCTTTTACACTATGCAGCAACAGCTTTCCTGAGATTTCAAAGCACAGGACAGGCTTTCACCCTCCTTACCTGTCTCACCACAGCTGCTACATTCTTGTGAGGTTTTGGTCAGATTAGTGCCAGCAAGAGAGACTATCTTGTTCTGCTGTGCATGAGAGCTCAGATCCCGATGATACAGGCTGTTTTACAAAATGTTCTGTTATTTCATGCTATTTCCCACTGGTGGCTTCAGAGCTGGCTGTGATGCCATCTTTTCACAGTTGTTTACAGAGATGGAGTGTGACACAAGTCAGCTTCAATCTACATCCCTGCTCCAGTTTTGAATGCACCATCGTTTTTTGTTTCCAGCAGACACTTGTGGAGTCACCCTGGGAACACCATTCCCCAGAGAGGCAGAAAGGGGCCTTTACACCTCTCTGTTAGCAGTCCTCAAGGATAATAGAGAGATCTGAGCCTGTGGTGAGTCACCTCCCAGTGAAGGTTAAGACCATTCATCACCACACAAGTGGCTTGTCTCCCTGAAAGATCAAATCCATGCAGAGAAATATCAGACTGATTAATACATCAGCAGGGAGGGCATCATGTAGGACCAGGTTTAAGGGTCTTTCACAGAATTGCCCAAGTCAGACAGTAAAATGTCCTTCGATATTTTTGCTTGCTCCTGAAGAAGGTGGTCATAAAAGAGATCTTCCTCTCAAAAGCCAAAAGAGTTGAAGAAGGATGGGGAAGAGAGTAATAGCATTAATTCCTTTACAGAAACAGCAACAAATTAGTGTAAGACCAAAATTTAAAAGTGTGTGCAGTAACAAAATCATTAAATCCATGTCAAAATGAGAAAAAGCATACATAGTCGTAAAATCTGTAAATCAAAGCAGGTTAGATCACTTCATGTCCACTTGCACCTAATTTCAGTTGTCCACTTCAGATACCAAGCTCCAGGCTATATACACCTATAGAGTGTATAAGGATTACAGTGTGATCATTAAAGGGAGTGCCATCACTGGCAATCCCAGGTGAGTGGCTGCCTTCCCCAGGAGGAGAAGTAGGCTTCACAGTCTGCTGTGGGATGGGACCTGGATAAGCTGGAGAAGTGGGTCCATGTGAGATGTGAGCCTTATGAGGTTCAACAAGGCCAAGTGCAAGGTCCTGCATCTGTGCCAGGGCAGTCTTCAGTATCAATACAGGCTGGGTGATGATGGGATTGAAAGCAGTCCTGCAGAGAAGGACTTGGGATACTGGTGGATGAAAAGGTGGACATGAGCCAAAGATGTGTGCTCACAACCCAGGTGGTTAGTTGCATCTTTGGCTGCAACACAAGAATCACGGCAGGTTGAGGGATGTTATTCTGCCCCTCTACTCTGCTGGGATCTCACCTGGATTACTGTGTCTTGTTCTGGAGCTTCCAACACAAGAAGGACCTGTTGGAGCAGTCCTCCCAGAGGAGGGTCATAAAAAGAATCAGAAAGCAGGAACATCTCTCCTTTGAGGACAGGCTGAGAGATTTGGAGTTATTCATCCTGAATAATGGTTGTGGGGAGACCTTGTTGTGACTTTTCAGTATTTACATGGGGTCTGTAAGAAAGCTGGGGACAATCCTTGTAGCATGGCCTGTTACAATTCAGTTTAATGATTTTAAACTAAAGAAGGGTTGATTCAGACTAGGTTTAAGGAAGAATTATTTTTTACAGTTAGAGTGGTGAAAGACTGGGACAGGTTGCCCAGAGAGGTGGTAGATGTCTCATCCCGGGAAACATTTAAGATCAGGTTGAATGGGGCTCTGAGCAAGCTGATCTAGTTAAAGATGTCCCAGATCAGGGCAAAGAGAGTTGATTAGATGACCTTTAAAGGTCCCTTCCAACTCAATTTTATAACTCAATGATGCAACTTTGCATCCTCAGCACACTGGAGAGTTGCTTTCCCAGGAAGGACACCTGGCATTGAGAAGTGGAGGAAAGGCTACAAAGGTAGTTGAGGAGCTCAGTTCCCAGGGTGGTGGTGGATCATTGTGCTGGGTAGCGCTGGAGCCACACCTAGGCAGGCAGCCAGCCTGCACAAAGCTGCCAAGAGTGATCAGCCCCAGTGCCTGCTGCAGGCCCTGACCTTTGAGGTTTATACTTCTGATCCTTTTTCAGAGGGTATTTTTATTTTTTAAAAATAATTTCATTGTTCTTTATTGTAAGCCAGTAATGAATAAACTGTCCTGACAGAGGGCAGAAGAATGAACTCATCAGAAAGAGAGAGGAAAAATATCTTTACCAGAGGAACCTTTCATCTGAACAGTAATTTCAGATTATTTAGGCAGCAGCTGAAACCTGGTTTTGGCTAATAATATAGTTGAATATTTAAAATATTTTAGAAAATACAGAAAACTGCTAAGAAACTATGAGCTCTTTGTGAAGAGATTAGTGTCGATATGCTAGCTGTACTCTTGTAAGTTAGTCCTCCACTTCGTTATTTTGCAAATATTTAAATAATTTCTGATACCATAATCATTCTCAGAACTTTTCTCTTTGCTTGACTAGCATGTAGCATTTAAGTCATTGCCCTGTTAATGTCTTGCTATTCATTTGCAAACATAACCTTCAGAAAGGAATGTAGCCTTTAAAAGAGAATTGCTGCCCTGCAGAGATCTGGTTTTGATCCAAACTGCTTGACATCGCCACTTCAGCGGTGACCTGCTTTGGTTGTGCCCCATAGTTATCCCCCATCTGCACCATTTAAAGGAAAGAAAAAGGAAACTGTTTATTTAGGATTTTGGTCTGTCTCCAGCTAGTCAGTAATCCTCTTGTTCAACACTACCCCACGACATCTCCCATGTGCCTTGCTAGCAGCCTCTACGAAAGGGAGCAGAGTAGTGCCTCCCCTCTGTTTCTAAATGGGCATATGCCCACCCATGCATGGGCTGATGTTTATACTCCTACCACACAGGCTGCTCCTATGCACAAGCAGATGTGGTCCATGTTGTGAGGAGCTCACCAATCAGGATTCTCCAACCCCTTTCATATGAGGAAAGCTTAGTTAGAGTTTCATAAGAAATTCAGCAATTGCTGTTCCCTTTGCTCCTCTGTCTGCCCTTTCCCCCTTCCCCCCCACTGCTTAATATTAATCTCATTAAGACAGTGGAAATAAGACAGGGTGCTGTTGCCAATGTCAATAATCACACTAAATCAACAATTTGAGAGTGAACTGCATTGCTTATTGCCTTGGAGGAGGACAGCAAAACGAGCAGCTGTGCTTTCTGTATCAGATCTGCTAGCCATATAGAATCATAGAATCATAGAATAGTTTAGGTTGGAAGGGACCTCAAAGATCGTCTAGTTCCACCCCCTGCCATAGGCAGGGACACCTCCCACTAGAACAGATCTGTAGACAGGGGAAAATACAACATAAATATGATTTGGCTTCTTCAGGGTCCTCATCACTGATTGCAATAGCCTGTGGTTTGGCAGCCAGATCTGCTCTGTAATATGACATCTTTTCCCAGTGAAGGCTTTCCATATCTGGATTTGCTCTCTGCATCTCCTGCCAGTCTGAAAATCCTCACCAAATCTCCACTTGCCATAGGCCTGGAAGAACTCCTTCAGTATTCTTTTTTTTTTTCCCCTCCTTTCTTTTTCACTCTGAACATATGTCCTTCAAATTACTATGTAGCTCATCCCTTTGTCTCCCTGATCAATTCCATTGTTGATTCACCCAGATAAAAAGTGCCAGAAATCTTAAGATATTTGAAAGAAATAGAATTTTTTTAAAAATAAAGTATTTACTAGTAGACACATGGGAAAAGATATCTTTGGTTGGCTGATTAAATAAAGCACAAGTCTGTTTAAATTGAGCCATAACTTGTTAGAGCTTCAGCTGAGCAAAAGGAGACTAATTTAAATCTGGGATTTAAATTGTTTTTGCTGGATGTGTAACACATTAAGAAGTTACCAAACTCTTCTTAATCTTTGATCTCAAAAAATTGAGCCAGGATGTGCATGCCACAAGCTTCCTTTTAGGTGAAGAAATCGAACCTCATGAGATATGATTTATCCAGAAAATGTTGCTAAAATGAGAACAGGATCCATGTGCCACAAGTCACAGCTCAGCACCCTCTGGCTGAGCTGCACCTAGTCAGTGAAAGTGCCTCTAGGAGCCACAGTGACACTGATGATGTGACCTGCTGCTCTAGGACAGGGGACAGATAGTCCCAGCCTGTCACTACTTCCAGATGGTTATTCCGTGTTTTTCCCAATGAGTGCCTTTGGAAGCACAGGTGGGGAGCACTTTCCCAAACACCCCTTCATCCTTCCTCCCTCCCCTGGCACTGGAGTGTCTCCCCAGGAGAAGAGAGAAGGAAGGTACAGATTGATGAGGTGTTTGCCAGAGAACATTGAACCATTCACTCCCCTTTATTGCTGCAATAGTACATCGGGTTAATTTTCTATTAGCTGCACCCGGTGCCTCAGCACTGCTGGAAAATCACAGTGGCTTTGCTAGATACACAAACCGTTGCCATAAACGAACTCTGAACACAATCTTATGGGCACAACTTACATGCTTTCACCTACACTAAGGCTGAAGGAGGAGAGGAAAAAAAATATTTGCTATATGTTTATTTTTAAACTCTGAGGCAAAAAGCTAGCACAGACTATCCAGATAAAAGATACCATGACCTAAGTCTACACAGGTCCTCTGCAGAGGTAGTTTGGAGGCAGCAGTATAAGCTTCCCATCACGCAGTCGCCTCCTGTGGGTCACTCTGGAAGCAGACAGCAGCTCGTGGGCAGCAATTGCCCTTCTACCTATCCAGCCCTGGCTGCCGCTACTACTGCCAGTATGGACAGAGATACTTTGTTCTTAGGGACCAGCCCTCTGTGTGGTACTTGCAGCCCTCTGAGCAGTCTTGACTTTAACAATCACACAAACAAAACCTGTTTTGAACTTTTAGTCTAGGGCCAATCAAGTGCTCTGAGCAGCTTTAGCCAGAATTTATGCTCAGGTTAGTTGCAGTGCTTAGGGCACAAAGCTGCCACTTTGAAGAGTCTGAAGCCTGGAAGTAGATCCAGCAGTTCCAGACAGATCCAGAAAGGGTGATGAACTGAAAGGTTGGAAGAAGGCTTTTCAGTTTAGTGTTCACGCAGGGCTTTGCTTGCTCTCTGCTTTGGAGGACAGTGAGCATCCAGTTAAAAAGCACAGCAGAAGGCTCATGAGACAGAGAGAAGCCAGAGCCCATGGCTGTGCTAATGTGTTTTGTGGTGCACCTTGATGATTTTCTAGCCAGTCCATCTAAGCACACTTCGTATTTTTCATTACATTGCATAGCAGCTACTCCCAGATGACCTTAAACACACTCCTAATGTGCAGATTGTGTGCTGGAATGGGACCACGGCACATCCATGGCGTGATTACAAGTTACACAGAGGATCTCCTGGGAAAGCATTTTAAATGCTTTTCATAGCCTCATTAAAAAGCCACTACATCTGCCAGCACTCACCGCTGGCAGGAGTAGCCTGTAGTTCTCTGATGCTGACATTTCAGGAAAAGCTGAATGACAGCTTTGGGCTGTGTGTTTGGGTTGTTTGTTTTGTTTTGGTTTTTTTTTTCTTTAGTAAGCACAATCATTTCTGCTGATTTCTGTCAGGTCTCAGATCTCTGCCAAGAGGTTTTTTTTTTATTACCTGCAGACATAAAAGTTCAGTACTAGAAATACAGAGAATAGATAATACAGAGCAGCCCAGGTCATCAAGTGGTATCAGCTACACTTGTTACACCATCAAACTAACTGGCCCAAAATTGAACACCGTAAGTCTCAGCTACAAGGATTTAACTCTTTTATTTTGATCTGTTATTCCTCTAGTGAAAGAGCACTGTCTATGTGGGGTGTTTGGCTTTGCATTGAGTATATGGCTTTGGAGAACTACTCTTCAATGAATTAATTTTTTCCTAGAAGCTTCATGCTGGCACTTAATGATACTCATCGTTCTGATTTACTTGTGACTCGAGATTAAGCAAATAAAAACAAACCAAAAGCAGCCACCAAAGCAATGACCCTTGTAGCAGCAATCCTATTTCAGTGCTGCAATCCTGTACCAGGACAAATGCACTGGTTAAAGGGTGGGGATTTTACTTACCTCACTGATGATGGATGAGTGAGGATTTTTGTACACCCAGTTATCATGACATGTGGTGAGCTGCAAGTTGCCTGTGCTGCAATTGCCGTAGCATGTGAGCGGGCTTGTGCAGCTGGCAGGGGTGTCCCATGAGACGTCCAGCCTCTCGCACTCCCCACTGGAGGACCTGTTCCCAAGGTGCAGGGGCAGTACTGTAAAGTTTCGTTCCTCTTCCAGTGTCCACCCACATCGTTCACTTAATTCAGCTGCCGCAGGGATCCTGCACCAGTATTCATCTGGTGCCTGCCCAAGGAAAACCACGCTGGCGAACAGGGAAGAAAAAGTTATTCCTGTCTGGCAAAGGAGGAAAAAGACCCTCTTTTGAAATCTTCCAAATTCCCCAGCTTCCTTCAAAACCTCATCAAAAGATGGCATCATGTGAGGCAGTCTGTCCACTTGCAGCAGTTCAAAAGATGGCAGTTTGCTTTCACACTTTGCATTGACTGCTGGCACTTCCTAGAAATGCAACCATCTCACCACCCTTCACTTCTCTCTTCTCACATGCATGAACACAGACAGACAGACATGTGGGCATGCAGTGCTCCAGCAGCATGAGTGAAGCTGGAACAGGGCAAAGCTGCACACAGACATGCAAACACGCGTCCAAGCACACGCACACAGATTCAGAATATGTCAAGTGGTGTGGGGCTTACACACAGCCGGGGAGGAGTGTGATTTAAAGTGCACGGACATACTGTAGGAGAGGAGGGGCATGCATTTCCTATTCATCCAGAATGTTAAACAGATTATGTAATAAACCCAGTTAACTCTTTCAGGGCAAGTAAGCTGCAAATGCCAGCTCCTACTGCAGCTGTGACTAATTAGTGGGTATGAGAATAAAACAGAGAACTAAATAAGACCACAGAAGCCATTGCGAAAAGCAGCAGTGAGTGATGCAGCCTCTCTGTAGGCAAGAAAGAAAGTTGTATCAAAGACAGCTATGAAGTTTTTCCCCTCAGCAAATAGAACTGAATACTATGGCAATGTTTAATTACCTCTACAAAGTTCTAGTTCACCATTTGTGCAGATTTTATTTGCAAGAGTCTTTCCTCTCTGTTGTGTAACTAAATCAAGGCTCACAAGCAGTGCCAGTTCAAAACCCGAGATCTTTTCCTATGTCAGACCTACTTATTCAAGGCTTTTATATCACCTTGTTAATTTTGTTTTCACAAAGTCTTCAAAATATTTAAAAGATAATTGACTAGGCTTTCTTTCTCAAAAAATGCATGGAAAATGAGTTATTTCACACTTCTGTTCAGCTGTTTGAGCCGGGTAGAAGGGAAGGGGAGTTTGGGATTGGGGTGCATCTTTTGTGCATTTGACCACATCTTGGCCAGAATTCCCTGAATCAAATCAGACCTGCAACAGCATGTTTTGCACTTTGTTCAGTGTCATGAGGTCCATGGCAACTATCTTCTCGTGCAAGAAGGAGCAGCACAGGGACCGCACCTATCAAAGACACCTTCTGCAGTCCCTTTTCTCTGGCTACCTACAGATTCGACCATGGGTGTCTATGGTTTTGAGGCATAAAAAAGATCCAGATCAAGGAAGTCTGACTATCTGATATGGATAGTCAGACATAAAGACATAAAGACAGGTGCTGTGGCGTGAGCTTGACAAAGACATGGATTTCTAGGTAGATGCACTGCTGTGCTTGCATCAAAAGATATTTTTGAGGGATTTAGCTACACTGTTTTGCATTAATCAGGCTTAGAGGCCATGAACACCTTTGGATGTCCCATCTCCTCAGATAGAGTTTATAAGCAACAGAACAGTGACATCAGTCAGTTTGCAGACAGCTCAAGGCACCATCCTACATAACAGCACCATTTTGATGATAAAGTTATGCTGAAGAGCATGACCTACAGACACATGTCTTTTGCCTAGGAGGAGGCCTGGGAAGAAGCTTGGGCAGCCATCATTCACCCTGTCTGTTATCTCACTGCTTGATGCAGCTTCGTATTGCATCGAATATTCCTCCCTCAGACAAACCTGCTATAGATAGCTCTAAGCAGCAGGAGTGTAAATCACTCAGCATCACATCATCCTAGAGCCAGGAGATTGCCTACACCAGTCCTTTCTCCAGCCTTTCATGCCAGGAGAAGGGATGGAGCTCTGCAGCCTTCTGTTTGGGGATTATCTTTATCTCTACTAATTGATGACACCACAGAAGAGACTGCCACAAAAAACCAGGCAATAGCAGCTCAAAGTATCTTGCACAAACATTGCTGGCAAAACTTGGTTCACCAAGGAAGGTGGTAGGGCCCTTCATCACTCTTCACCACCCACTTTACTTTTCATACACTTTCCAGCTGCATCCTGCAGGTTTGGCTTTCCAGTGCAAAAGTCATTGCTCTTCCATGATGGAGTGCAGAGGCCTGATGACAGCCCCAGAAATATTACATGTTCATCAGGCTGCTATTACAACATACCTTACTAAGAAGCCAGGCTGGAAAAGATAAAAGAGTTCAGTTTGGGAGAATAAATAAATGGTGCAATTTTGAGATCAGATCAAGACCTCTTCATGGGGCAATCTGAGATGTTTACACTCCCCTCTCCCACACATCACATTCCAAGCCAGGACACTAAATTACATGCAGTTTTTTCTGACAGTTCTCATGTTTTGGGTTTTGTTGCTTTTGGTTTTTTACCCTTGTTTAATTTGTCTTTATTTTTCCTCCCACCACCCACTTTCATCTTCTTTTATCTCTCTCTTCTCTGTCTTTCTAATTTCCTTTTTTTCTTTCCAAAAGACAGCATCTCTAGTAAATGGAATATGCCCTTTCCCAGGCCTTCAGATCAGCTAGTGAGATGCAGGCAAACTTTGAGACATTGGAAAAGTCAAGTCCCACCTTTTGACAATCCATGAAAGCAGTGCACAATGCATGATACTCTACTCCCTCACTATTTCCATGACCTTTAGGCTGTTTTTACAATATTGGTTCCAAGAACAGATACAAATAAATGTAGTTCTGGGAACTGTACAGTACAGCAACCAGGGGATCTGTAGTCATCACTATGATGGCATCTGAAACAGCAAAGGAAAATGGGAACGTGGGGAGAAGGGAAAATCCAAATGAGGAAAGTGAAAGGAAAAACAAACAGGAGCAAAGAGGCACCTGTTTCTCTCCTTGTGGAAGAGGAAAAAAATCCAAATCAGATCATTAGTGAACACACCAGAGACAGCCAACATCTCCAATATTTTGACCACATGTAGGTAAAAACTTGGAGAAGGAAGCAGCCCTTCACCTGCAGCCCGTGCTCATTCTCATACCCACAGCTTTTCCTTTTGCTGCTCTGGTGCAGAGAATAAGTGGTTCATTAAGTTCTCAACACCCGTGCTGCTCCCACAGGCTCATCCCCATCACAACCAGCAGCAAGGGGCTCCCTCCCTGCTGTCCCCCACCTCTTGTTGCACAGGTTCTTTTTAAAGCATTCTCTTGTCACGAGGCAAATGAGGTCCTGGTGGGTTTGTGTTTTCTTATCCAAACCCAGTGCTCTTCCACTATCGTGACACTTGCATACTGTTCCTCTTTGCCTCTTGGAGATCAGGTGCCACATATTTGGGTCCCTGCGATAGCCTGTGTGTGTTCCCCCTTGGCTGCAATCCTACTCAGCAAAGGCAAGAGAAAACTGTGGCTCTCCCAGCATTTCTGGGAACACCTGCTTGGCAAGATTTCAGCTCAATATCAGAGGCAGGCCAAGAAACCAAAAGGGCTCATCAGCTTCTCCAAGGCCAGATGAAGAAAGGGCAGCCAGGGGAAAAGGGAATCCTACACACACATTTTTGTACTTCAAATGCAGCTTCCCTCATCCTTTTCCTCTTCACCTGCTCACTCTGGAGACCAGTGGAGGGGCTGCACCAGGCTCTGCCTTCCTGTTCAGATAAATATGTCATAATCCCACAGCACCTTTGTCAGGACTCTTGCTAATGACTTTGCATAATCAAGCATTTTGGCCATGAGATAAGACCAAAGGCTATTTCACACGAAATAACAAACAAAGGATTTTTCCAAAAATGGGTGTAAATTCCTGGTAAAATGAAAATGTCCTCACTGTGTTATCTGACGGCTGTAAATTGCAAGCTTGCTTTCTCTCTTAGCCACACCTGCCTCAAGTCTTTCCTGGAAAGATGGGGGAAATCACATCAGTTCTGTTTGTGATTTCTCATGGTCACACATTCCTTCCTCCCTGACTCAGTTTTCACCAAGTTTGGAAGCAAACATTTCTAAATACTATAAAAAGGGATTTGGCAAAAGTTCCTAGCCCTGTTTTGTGAGAATAGAGCTGAAACTTCTAGACCATATCAAGGAGGATGTCAGTGCAGTGAAGACTTCTGAGGGTGCCACTCACTAATTATCTATTTCCTTAGCTATTTCTGAAGAGGGGCTTTCATTTAAAAAAAACAAAAAAAAAACCCAAACAAACAAACAAAAAAAACCCACAAAAACCCTTACAGAGTTTCTAACATTAGTCTTTTTAATCTACTTCCATATAATTTTTTAGTTTGTTATTTTGTCAAATATACCAAACAAGCCTTTTTTATAGGCTTTCTATTGCACAGTTCTTATTGCTGGGACCTCTCAGAAACTCTGAAGACCACTAATCTAGTCAATGTAACAGAGAGGCTAGCATGTATACGTATGAGAAGAAGATGATAGAGCAATTCTCCTAGACCACCTAATGGACAGCTTTGGGTAGAGGCAACATAGAGTCATAGAATGGTAATGTTGGAAGGGACCTCAAAGATCATCCAGTTCCAACCCCCTGCCATAGGCAGGGACACCTCCCACTAGTACAGGTCACTCAAGGCCTCGTCCAACCTGGCCTTGAACATCTCCAGGGAGGGAGCAGCCACAACCTCCCTGGGCAACCTGTTCCAGTGCCTCACCACCCTCACTG